>CAUYSK010041733.1:0-73041 GCA_963575035.1 Avahi laniger | reverse complement strand
AACAGCAACCTTGGGTCTTTGTGGTATGAAAAGCCTTTTTAGACCAAGAAATAACTGTGTCATGATGTCACCTGTGGCAGGCTAGCTAAGGCACCCCTTCCCAAAAACCTTATGCCATCTTTCTGGAGATTTCAAAATATCGCAGAAGTGATATATTTGCTTCTGTACTTCCTTCCCTGTTTTTCTTTATGTATTTTCCCTCTAAATTGAGGACTCATTCTCTCAGAATTGTGTTAGTAAAACTTATGGTAGTATATTCCCTCCAGGACCTCTGAAGGCTAATAAAAGTAATTGAGGTGTGAATAATGATTTAACTTGCCATTTGCCAAACAGTTATCACTTAAATATTCTTCTCAGTCTTTCCACTATTTGATGGGGTCTTTTTTTCCCGAAAGTCATCAATTTCAGCTAAAATTAAGATTGGAAATTCGCATGAAACCAAAAAATGTAAACAGCAAAAAATTTTTGAGGCAAAAATCGCACGGATTTTTGGAAGGGGTCGTTTCCCCAGCCCACCATAATCTTTTGATAAACATCATGGCATAGATCTAGTAATTTAAAATGTCTTAAACTATTTGAAAAATCAGGACTGAAAATTCCTGGCTTAGCTACTAAAGTACTGCAGAAACAGCTAAGTTGTTAGCTGAAAATACAGCCAGCTAACCCTAAAACAGATGCAGTAACTCGCCAAGCCACCTAAACTGACAGGATAGATGAATTTCTATGTCTGGGGAGAATGCATAACTTAATAAGACATTACTAACCAGGAAGAAGACCAATTTCAAGGCCCCTCATTAATACTTGTGTTTTTTCCCAGTACTTGAAAATCTATAGACCTAATTTGCATTGAGAGACCATCTTGGGCTTTGTTGTAAATGGTGGAACACGTACTTTTATGGAATGTGGTTGTAAACTGAAGGCTTTATTGTCCCCTTAAGCCTGTTCTCAGCGTCAAGCCCATGAATGCTGAGGCAACCACTGGACTTCACCAGAAACCTGACCTGGCCTTAGCAGCCTTCCAGCATCCCTTGAGGACAGCATAGTTTAATAAACATTAGCCACTCTCCTCTACATCTCGGAACACTTTGCTGACTACCATAAGCCTCTCTACCTCTAATTTGGCCATCACCATCGGGAACTTCGTGGATGATCCTAACTGTAACTTTGAGAGTTATATCCATTTTCTCTACTTCTGAACCAGGGTATGTGCATATCATACACTTACTCACGTTTATCTATAGTGTATATTCACATATAGGCACACAGTTATGTCCCACATGGTACGACATAAGCTTTAGACTTCTGTGTCTAAAAGGAATTTTTCATTCCCTCCTCAAAACCTGGTTTTCTTCCTTTTTAATTTATCACAATTCATGGTATACCTTTTCGTCTCACGAAATTGGAGTCATTCATAAACACCTTAGGAGTTTACCCTGTCATTTACCAAGTGCTGTTAATTTCTTCAGAATGGATGTTAAGTTTGAGCTTTGCTTTCCGTTTGTTGCCACCATATAAATTGGTCAGGCCTTTATTTCTTACCCAGATTATTGTTGCAGACTCCTCGCCGGTCTCCCTGTTGCCAGCCTTGCCTCGTTAGGATTCATCTTCTAGACTCTCCTCTGATTTTGTCCCTCACCTGCTTCCTACCTTTCCAGGGTTCCTTGATGCCTACAAGGCCACATCTCTAACTTCATCTCACATGTCTTCCTGTCCCCAGCTTCCAACAGAATTGAGCTAAAATATCTTCCCCTGTGTCCAGAATGCTCTTTCTTCAACTCAGTTTTCCTGAGAGCCCTTGAGGTTTAAAATATTCATGTTTACCTGAGTGTCCGCAGTGCCTCGTACAAATCACTTAGTAAATACTTATTGACTGGAAAAACTAAATTACTAGGGAATTACACATATTTTTGTGTCATGTCTGACAGAAAGTGGTAATAGGAAATTCTTAAATACTATAATCTTCAAACCTTTCTAATCTAATCCAGTTTCTTCTCCCCCTTAATTTCTCTACTAAAATTGTTAACACTTGTTTAGGCCATCTTCTTTTTTTCCTAATAAGCATTCACTGATGATGTTAATTTTTGTAAAGGGTAGGAAGGAGACGAAGGACAAAAATCATAAATTTCATATACTTCCAAAAATAGTCCCAGAAATCCAAAATAATTTCTAGCTAGAAAACTTTTGAAGGATGTGGGAAGTATGTGCCTTTTATGTTTGATTTTAACTGCAACATAAACAAAATAAATGAAAATTCCTTTGACTTATATTAAAAGTAAGGGATCCTAATAAAGGAAGATATATATGGTGAGAAGAATAGTAGAATATTAGATTCTAATCCTGCTTCTGCTGTAATTGCATGTGGTCTCAGGCAGGTCATTTTTCCTTTTGCAGCTCAATTGTATGTACAAAATAAGAGTAACTGTAGATCAGCAGGTTTAGCAAGGCCCTCTTTCTTCCAGTGAAACACAAGGAAACTCCATGTGAGAGAAGTGTAAGCAGAACACCACTACCTCAGAACTGGGGACACTGGAAAATGTGAAGCACAAAATTTGAAGGGTTTTCTTATTTAAACTCTATAATTTGAAGGGTTTTCTTACTTAAACTTCTAAGTATATATAGCACAGCTTAGATTTATTATCCGAGCCCTTATGCTTAGATTTTCCCAACTAGTCTACTGTTCTTTTCATAGGACTTTCCTATCTTTGCATAATATCTAAGTCTTATCTCAACATATTTTATTCTTTAGGGCTCACTGTAAACATTATGTGTTGCTAATTGACTCTTTTACTATTTAGTTTTATTTGATCAAGATATTTGGATTAATGGAAGACATTGATCTCTGCTTCTGTCCTTTACTCTGCAGTGTTTGCAGGGCACATTAACATTTAGCACTGTACTCCCTTCCGCTCCTGTTCTTCCCCATATGTCATTGCACCCAAACGTTCATGACAGCAGCTGACACACATTGAGCACTTACTAGTCAAGCACTGTTTTCAGTGCTTTACATTAATCCTCCCAAAAATCCTATGAGGTAGACACCATTGTCTTCATTTTACAGAGAGGTTAAGCACTGGTTCCAAAGCAACACAGCTAGTAAGAGGTGGCCCTGGGGTGTGAACCTAGAGAGTCTGATTCTAGAGCCCTTAGCCATTCTGCTAGGTATAACTTCATTGCACAAACATGTATTTTCTTGAAAGCAGATAAAAGAAAATTAACATTAATTTCTTATTTTTATACATACTCTGAATTTCTTTTAAGAAATAATGAAAATCTTCCAAACCACAGTAGAATCCATTAAAAAAAGGAAAAAAAAAAGAAAACCAATATAAATCACATAATATAGTGACTACCCCATAATAGGTACTTTGTAAATACTGGTTATTATTAGCTTAGACAAATGGATACCTGTAATGTACATAGCATTGATTTTAGCAATTGAGAAGAAAATTAAACAACATTCTTGTCACCTCATGTTTCTCACTTTTAAGAAAAAACTAAAAAGTCATTTAATACTTTGCTCTATAGCATCTGTCCAAGATACTTTATTTATTTGATTTGTTATTTTGAAATCTTACCTAACAGATGCCATAATTCTTATCTTGCCACCAGGTGGCAGCATGTTACATAAGGAAGTAATTTAAATGTTTGTTGATAAAATTTGTTTTCAATATTTTGCCTTAGAACTGTTCAATCATAATAAAAATAGAATTCCACATTCCCCTTTCCCCTGTTCTCTCTCATCAGTTGTGAAGGCCTGCTAGCATGTTGTCCGTGGTGTAGTGAGACCTGCCTCTGTCCTGCCCTGCATTCTCCTTGTCAGTTCGTGCAGAAAGTTTCTTTTTCTCCATCCTTAACGGAGATTTAAGCCTCCCTTCTGCTTAGATTTTCCCAACTAAATAGTTGTAGGAACTATTTCCTCCTTTTTCTTGTATCTTTTGTGGTACCTAGAGAAGTTGTGAATATGTGGTAGCAATTTAATACATACCCTTGGGCAAATGTCAATGATATGTAAGATACATATCAGCATGTTTATTTGTTCAGTGTTTATTTGATTTACAACACATTTACAGCTTTTTGTGCTTGTGTTTGTTTTAATTTATGCTATAGAAGTTCCTGAAAATTTGCCTAAAGTTTAGGTATTATCAGTACCATTCACATAACTGCTGCCAAAGGTTTGAAAGATTAGTGTCTGAGGTGGAAGGCAAGAGAATTAGTGGCTAATGAAGAAAATGAAGGTAAAGGACTGAACAAGGCAATTAATCAAAGTGTGGCAAAAGGGCCGTGCCAGTGGTAAAATGAAGAGTGAGGCAGGCTTCTGATACTGAAACAGTACTCACCACGTGGAAAAGCAAGAAGATCACCAAATTCATTTGGCTGCAGAGAAATCTGTTTACACTTTATAATGGTGGGTCTGCCTAGACATTGCAAACAAATCATTGAAACAAATGAAATCATTCGACATCAATTTCTTTTTTGTTTTGTTTTGAGACAAGGTCTTGCTCTTTTGCCTGACGTAGAGTGCAGTGACATCCTCACAGCTTACTACAACCTCAAACTCCTGGGCCTACTCAATCCTCCTACGTCAGCCTCCCAAGTAGCTGGGACTGCAGATGCATCACCATGCCCAGCTAATTTTTCTATGTTTTGTAGAGATGGGGTCTCACTCTTGCTGAGGTTGTTCTCAAACTCCTGGCTTCCAGCAGTCCTCCCCGCTCAGCCTCCTAAAGTGTGCTAGAATTACAGGCATGAGCCACCACACCTGGACGTAGCCACACTCTTTGAAAACAGGTGTATTAATGTCTACATTTGTCATGTTGGGCGTCAGACTCTAAGGACTCATTAAAATTAGTCATTAATCACTTAGTAATATAAAATATTAATTTTTTGTTGTGAAATATATGAAACAGTCCATTTCCATAGTATCCTTTATAACATGCTTAGAGGGGTGGAGAATATTTTAGTTTAGTGTCTTTAATGTGTAATGAGAGAGCTGGACGACCAAGTAAATGTAGCAGTGTCCAAACACTACTTCATGGAAATGACAGAAATTGTAATGAAAAAATATAATCATTTGTTACATTTCAGCTGTAATGAAATTAATTGCATGCCTTTGGGATATAAAACACCATACCTCTTAAGTCCATCTGGTACAGCCATGCTTAAAGGTGCTTAATAAAGTATTAAGTACTATTTAGGTAATAAAATTAGTAGTGACTTGTGAAATTTTATGCAGCATAGCTTTCTTAAGCCAGTTTTTAAAGTGCTTTGTTAACAGATGGCAAAAAGGCAGTTTATTCACATAAATTGGCACATTTAATAATAAATTTGTAATATAAAAGTGCTTGTTTATATGAAATTGTAATTCATTTATGGGACCTTATAGTTCTATCTAGCATTGTAGTGAAATGTGCACCTGAGGATGTCCTATAAGGAATTCTGGCCTGTGAATTTATGTATCTGTTGATGTCAGTATTTAGTTAGCCTGGTTTCTAAAGCCATCACAGTAATTGACACATTATTAGAAATAAAGTTAAGTTTTCCCTTATTTATAGGGATAACTTCAATTTTGAAGAGTGTGAATCAATTCATAGTTGGCCGAAAGCCAATTTCTTCTCCACTTTGACTCCAGCACACACATGAAAAGCGCACTCGAGTCCTAAGTGCCTTGTGAATCTGCAGTGATTAATTCTTCTCATTATTTTGCTGCAAATTCTCGTGACCCTCTGTGATGATTCGATCAGCCACTTAGAGTTTATGCATATTCATATCTCTGTGCTCCTGCCGCAGACGTTCAGATCTCCTTCACTGACTGGTGTGTGCTTGGTGCAGTAATTGAGCTGCAGTAGATTGATTACTCTGGGGAGCTGTAAGGCCTTTAAAGGTGAAAACATATCAGTCCTGTTAATTAGGAAACAAAAGCTCTGATGGCAAGTTCAGCAGTCAAATGTTTCCAGTGTAGAAAAGAGGAAAGGTATGATTTGTTCCTCTCCATGAATCCTGTTTACTTTTTAAAATATGAATTAGGTCTATATCAGTGGTAGTGGAGAATAGCTTTCTTCTATGAATTCTCATAAGATGCTAATTGAAGATGACCTTATATATAATATTAGCACTGTTATCTGTGATCATCAAATCTAATAGTTTAGAACCTATAAGAGTTTGTGTATGCCTTCTGTAGCATTAATCATATTTATGTAAAATATCTTAATATTTAAATCTTAATATTTTATATAGACATAGAATGCTTGTGAATAAATTTTGGTATTTATAGGCTTAATTTGGCCTACAGTATTCTAACACTAATTTTTGTCAATTTAGTAGTACACTGTATTGCAAAAAGATGAAACTTTAACATGGCAAATATGTTGAGCTGCCTTTTATCTATTTATTATAAGCATCCTTTGATTCTTTCTGTCTTAAACTATATATTAGGTAATACATTATCATGGCAAAAAGGGCCCTGTGTGGGACTGTGTCCTCCAAAAGTAAGCTAGTTCTAACATTGAGGATTATGCAGTTTACGTAGTTGACAAATGCTTATCTCTCTTTTTTTTTGTTCATATGTTTATCTCCTGTGCAGTTCTCACGTTATGATATTCCCACCTGCCCCCCATGGTCGTGATTTTTTCTTTTGGGGTATAATTCACGTACCATAAAATCCACCCTTTTAAAGTATACAATTCGGTAGTGTTTGGTTTATTCACAAAGTTGTGCAACCATCATCACTGTCTAATTCTAGAACATTTTCATCATCCCAAAACCTTATACTCATTAGCAGTCACTCCCCATTTTTCCCTCCCTCTAGCCCCCGGCAACCAATAATCTACTTTGTCTCTATGGATTTGTCTATTCTGGACATTTCTTATAAATGGAGTTGTACTATATGTGCCTTTTGTGTCTGCCTTCTTGCATTCCTTCACTTAGCATAATGTTTTCAAGATTCATCCACATTGTAGCATTGTGAATCAGTACTTCATTCCTTTTTATGGCTGAGTAATATTCTATTAATTGGTATCCCAAATTTTGGTTTCCATTCATTGATAAACATTTGTGTTTTTGCACCTTCTGGCTGTTGTGCATAATACTGCTAATAATGCTGACGAACATTCGCCTGTATCCTTCCCCTGTTCTTGATCATAAGGGGAAAGCCTTTAGTCTTCACTAGTGATTATGATGTTAGGTAGGGTTTTTCTTAGATGCTGTTCTTAAATCAGGTTGGGGAAGTTCCCTTCTATTTCTAGTTTGTTGAGTGTTTTTATCATGAAATGTTGGATTTTGTCAAATGCTTTTTCTGCATTTATTGAGATGATCATGTATGTGGTGGGTTTTGTTCTTTATTAATGTGATATATTACATCAGCTGATTTTCATATGTTGAATGTTAAGATAATCTATAGAGTTTTTTATGTAATATTCTTTTACTGTCATGGTTTTAAATAATATGAACCAATTTCTCTACTTTATATTTCAGGCATTTATAAATACAGCAAAAGAAATTTATGAAAAAATCCAAGAGGGAGTCTTTGACATTAATAATGAGGTATATACATATAAATATTATTGGCTAATATTAATTTAGAGTTGACTTTTTAATTATTGTTTGTATTCATGATTTTATATTTTTTAAAATTCCTAAAATGGATCCATGATAATCAGTTAACACATTAGTTTATAATCATCTAATGGAAAACTTGGTATATGTAGTATAGTAGTTAAATATTTATGTTCTGGTAGAGCATCTCTTTACGAAAATGGATAAAAGTAAGTGGCCTTATCCATTTATTGCAAGCAATGCAAAAAAATATAAATCCCCCAAAGAGAAAAGAAAATCCACTTTTATCCACATGTCCATATGGTGTCATCTGCTTGGGGAATAATGTTCTAGTGTGTAAATGCATATACTACGTACTAAGGGAAGATGCTTTTTCTGTTTGGTTTAAAAAAGGGAAATACTCAATTTGGAAATTACAGTATAGCACAGCATATTTTCAGGAGGCTAAATTAATATATATAATTGGCAATTGGCACTGGTTTTTTTGTAAAGTTTCTTTGAGCCTGTTTTGGTCAGCATGATGAGGATAAAATGTGAAAGCTTTTAGAGGATATAATTCAGAGTGTTCACCAGAGGCCATCATTTAACCTAAATCCCCAATCTGTATTTATCCTTATTTATTTCAAAATGTTTATGGGGACATAACATGTTAATTACTTTTACATAAGTATTTTTGACATTCTGTATTAAGACTTCTGGCTTCCAAGAGAAAAGCCCTGGTTTCTCCCCCAGTTGCAGTTAGAAAAGCATGGTGTTAGGAAGCCACTGTGGATATGTCTCTTGGCCTGTACGTACATGAGGCTTTCTGTTATTAATCTCAGTAATCTGACTAAAACAAACAGTTTGCGTAGGGTTTCCAAAAAGTACTTGATTTTCTCATTTCTTTTAATTTGGAGTAATGTAGTTTCTAAATCCTATCTTCTAGGCTTATATGGCAGTAATTTTTGAGTTAATTTAAAGGTGACACCATTCAGAGACTAATGCCATATAAATTGAAGAGTAATTGGGCCTCTGTTTAAAAGGGCATGTTCATTGTTTCTGTCTAATTTCATATAGTAGCTGACTGCTTTACTGAGCCTTGTGCAGCTTTGATTGTAATGTGCTGTCAGGAACCAACAGGCCGTGCTATTTATTTGGCCCAGTGCCAAGTCTGACTCCTTGATTCCTCAAGAAGTTGCTACCAGCCCAGAGGGGGCAAAACCAATGAGCCATAGGGCATGCTTTTTATTAAAGAGGAGTCAAAAGAGCGAAAAGAAACCACATCAGCTGCTGTCAATACTGAGCTAGTGCCAGAAACCCCAAGGCTACTACTGTTGCAGAACAACTGCCAAGCACTATAAATCTGAGATTTACTGTGACGTAAAGTTTCCTTAAGAGCTTAATTTCTGAAGCTACTGTATTACTTTTCTCAAAGTGTTGTATTTTTAGGTAAAATCCACTTGAGGGAGTGAGGGTTAAGACATAAGTGTGAGTTTGATGAATGAAAGAACTACTCTGTGTGTGGGTTCTTGGCAAGCTGCCATGTCTTTGGGGATCATAGAAATTATTGATGACACAGAACACTCATATGCCCTTAGCCTGTACAGCTGATTCAACATGTAACAGAAATGCTGTCTGGAGAAAAGATTTTACGTTGTGTAAGAGCAGCATGGGCTTTGGGTATTTTTATCTTTTAAAGATTACTTGCGGTAGTTTTAAACAATTTCTCCATTATGAGAATTCTCGGAAAAGCAGCATTATCCAATTTCTGTTTACCCAATACCTGGTATCATAAAGAATTATTTTCAGAAACATTTCCACAGTGTTGTTTTTAAAAGGAAGGAACATCCCCTAAGAGATATTGTCTTAATGGTTGCTAAAATTTACTCAATATGTTTTTCTCAGTTGTTTGGTAAGATTGTGTCATTAAGAGTTAAATGAATGTTTTAAAAATCTAATTACACTGTACTGTCTGGTTGGGTCGGTTATATTTTTTATTCTGTCTTCTTTTATTCCAGGCAAATGGCATTAAAATTGGCCCTCAGCATGCTGCTACTAATGCAACACATGCAGGCAATCAGGGAGGACAGCAGGCCGGGGGAGGCTGCTGTTGAGTCTGTTTTTACTCTCTAGCTGCCCGAATGGGGCCTACTCACTTACTCCTTCACCCTCTCTCCTGCTCAGCTGAGACATGAAACTATTTGAAATGGCTTTATGTCACAGAAGACTTTAATCCTTTAAATTCTTGTATAACTTTGAATAAATGGTTAATGTTCACTTAAAAGACAGATTTTGCAGATTGTATTCATATCTATTTGCATTTGATTTCTAGGTCAATGGATGTGATTATTTTTGTTAAATGTTGTCTTGTGCCCTTAACTACGAGCTGAATTGTATTAAACACTACAAAGTCATTTTGAGTATTTTAAATCAGTTTGTGTAGTTAGGTTTCCCAGCACCTGTGGTTACCTAATGTTTAATATTATAGAACTGTCCTCAAAAAGTTTGTCAATTTTCAAGGCCATAAGGAAAAACAGAAGGACTCTTTTGATTCTGTATTTATCATTTACTTTCTGTATATATAGTTTAATAACCTGCTTGGGTGTAATTTGCCAAGCTTGAATTCTTTAATGCATTTGCATAAATTCTGTACTGTTTAGAGCTTAAAGCTACAGAAGCATTGTTAGAAATTGCTTGGACACTAAATTTTAAACTTTTTGACATTGTTAACAAGCATGTTCATCTTTTCTTGTCATTAGTCCAAGAACAATACGCTTAATGTACATTACTAAAGGCTTTGTAAGTGTTAACCTGTTTTAATGCCAAAAGTTTGCTATTTGTCCACAATTTCTTTAAGGCCTCTTCAGAAAAGGATTGTTTGCCTTAATGAATACTGTTGGGAAAAAACACAGTATAATGAGTGAAAAGGGCAGAAGCAAGAAATTCCTACATCTTAGCGACTCCAAGAAGAATGAGTATCCACATGTAGATGGCACATTATGAGGACTTTAATCTTTCCTTAAACACAATAATGTTTTCTTTTTCTTTTATTCACATCATTTCTAAGTATATTTTTCATGCAGGACAGTTTTTCAACCTTGATGTACAGTGACTGTGTATAATTTTTCTTTCAGTGGCAACCTCTATAATCTTTAAAATATGGTAAGCATCTTGTATGTTTTGAAGGGGATGTGACAATAAATCTACCAGACGGAAAATCCTGTTAAAAAGTAGAAAAGCTTTAGTAATTTCACTCAGTGTGGTGGTTTTATCCTTTTTTTCTTTTTCTCCCTTGGTCTATAATGAAATTGTTATAGCAGTGCAAAATAAAATCCTATGTATAAAAGTGTTCTTTTTTTATTATGACCATTTCTCTTTTTAATGTGTTTTTTAGTCCATTTATAGCTTTTGCATGTATTTAAGCATGTTTTTTAAAAGGGTCAGAATGTTTAACACTTACCCTTTTTAAAAATTTTGCTAAAGTGTGATAAAACTCTCTCACTGTATTGAAATTCTTTTTGTCGATGATGTAAGCAAGTATTGTCTACTCGTCAGATATCACAAAACATTTATGCTGGTAAGAAAGCATGAAACTATGAAACTAACTACTTTCAGTTCACTCACTGACTTCAGCTTTCTACAGGTCTTTCTGGAAGATTCAATAATACTCCGTCAAAGTTTTGACATTACTCCTGTGGGAAGTCACCAAATGCTGTCATAGTTTTGTTTTAACTAGCTCCATGAGAGCAGAGACACAGGTGAGAGGAAAATCTATTTTCATGAGTATTTGTGTCACAAACCTGTTTTCCTTCCAGTGGTCATATCAGAGTCACTGATCTTATCACTGTCTTTACTGGTGAGTAGGCAAAGTTAAGACAGCTAGGACAGGTGTTGTACTCTACGCTATACCAAGCAGAGAAAGATTCTTTGGAAGTTGTTATTTTAAAACTTCTAGTAACTTTTCTGGGAGTTTAATGTGTTCCTTCCCATGCTGTCTCCCTTAATTCTTTGACAGATTGAGTATAAAAAGAGAAATTAATGGTAAAAACAAAACAAACAAACAAACAAAGCCAGCACATGTATTTCAATACCCTAAGAAAAGACAGAGCCCTCAAACACAGCCCCTACCACAGCAATCGTAATGTACCTCAGTAGGGGCAGCAGGGGCAGCTGCTGGACTTCTCTGTGGTTCATTACCACACTCTCTGCAAGTCTCATCTGCCATTGAGGAATATATGTTATGAATCCTTTATGTAAATTGACAAAGCAATGTTATGTCTGTGATTTCCACTCTTTGCTTTTTTTTATTATGCCTGTCACAAATAATGTAATATTAGAAACTACAGTTGAATATTTAATACTGCTAATTGAATTTTTAATTGATTTTTGATCAATTTTTATAGCATCTATGAACATGTTTTAACAGCTAGAAAAATCAGTCACTGAAAAAATAAATACAATTTATGTCTCAACATATAACATTCCAAAATTGTGATCTTCATAAAGACATTGTTACCATTTGTCTTCTAAATTTAAGACAATTGAATGGAGAGCCAATCTTTTAAAGAGTGGCATATAATTAGATACACAATTTACACAGTACATGGGAGCTGAACTGGATTGTCATAAACACTTTATTTTTAAGGATATTTTTAAATAGCCTTAAACAGGAAAATAGTCTTTATCTGCTGATAGTCAAAAGGGTAGGGATCTAAATGGTAACAAAATGTATCTAATCACTCAAAAAATGATTTATAAGTCTGCCTTTGGAACACATTAAATAGTCTCTCATAGGTAGTGAAGCCGCATCTCAGTTCAGTCCTGAGGTTGGCAGCGTGTGGTTCAACTCTATGAGCTAAGAAAGAAAAATACAAAAATGTAAAGCTGTTTCGTAATAAACAAGAATTGACTATACAAATAGACAAACCAACATATCTTGTTTCTTAGAGTTGAGATGTGCTTTGGTGTTCAAATTAAAACAGAGCCCAACCCCCATAGTAGATCATCTCATATTTCATTGGTTTATACTAGGTAATAGTACTTTCTTGTTTGACATCATGATAGTAAACTTTAAAGTACCAGTGTATATATTAGTATTAATTAGTTTTACAAAATCATGAGGCCAATTCTTAAAAACTGTTGGATACAAGGCCAAAAACCTGATAGAAAAATAGGGAAAGAATGAGCAGTCAACTCACACGAAAAGATAAAATGTCCCTAAAATGTATTTTAAAAAGCCAAACATAATGCGAGATGATGGATATGTTAATTTGCTTCACTGTAGTAATCTTTTTATTGTCTTTATATATCCCATAACATCATGTTATATACATAACTTAAATATACACAATAAAATTTATTTTTAAAAATTCAAGCATAGAGAAATGCAAATTAAAACTGAGATGCCATTTCTCACCTATGAAACTGGAAGAAATGTAGAAGTTTGGCACCACATTCTGTTGGTGAGGCACCCTCATGCATTGTTGACGAAAGTGCAAACTAGAGCTACCTTTCTGGAAGGGAACTTGGTAGTACCTGATAAAATTACATAAACACTGTTGTGTGTAGCAATCCCACTTCGAAGAATATACCCTGGTGATAGTCTCCAACAGTGCAGAAGCTCATATGCACAAAGTTACTCTTTGCAACCTTGACTAATTGCAAAATACTGGAAATTATCTAAATGTACATGGGAGAGAGATTCAATGAACAATGTAGATCCACACAATGGAGTCCTACATAGCTATAAAAAAAAGTATGGAAAAGATCCCTATGAACTGATCTTGTGACTTTCAGAACACATAGTTAAGTGAGAAAAGCAAAGTGCAAGAATGTCTGTAGTTTACTTCATATGCTACAGAAGGCAGTGTAAGAAGGTATACATGTATCTGCTCATCTGTGCAAAAGAAACACAGGAAGAATAAAACAGAAACTAGTTGCCTACAGAGCCTGGGTGGGTTCAGGGTGGAAAGAGGAATGGGAATAGGGGAGTTGGGATGAGGGGAGATGGCACTTCTTCCAGTACACATTTTTGTATAGCTCTGACTCTGAACTATGGTAATGTTTTACATACTCCAGACATAATTAAAATCAACCACGATGTGTGAGAACTTGAAATACAAACTAATGAATAAACCTACCTTTATTACAGATGAGTAACATTACCGCACTGAAGGGGGTAGGGGAGAAAACCAACATACGTAACTTCGCAAAGTATTACTGTATACTGTAAGGCTAAAGACAGAAAGAACTATACACAAATATTGTAATTTGTAAAGGGGTATAAGCAATTCTGAGACTACTTTTGCATATACTAAGATTAAGCAGATAAGTATATGTAATGTGGAAAGTGAGCAAAGGTTTTGTTATTAAGAAAGGTGTTGCAAGTAAGTTAAAAGGGACTAGAATGGATCCTGTGGTGTTAGATTGGAATTGCGGGTGCTGTGAATCCATGAATTTTACATGTACAGTTGCATCGTGAGTACACATACATAAATTTTCCGGCTTTGTTCGCTGAGAAGTCCCAGTAGCAATGAGCACCCCTACTGTCCAGATATTGGTTTCTAAATACCATTCTCTAATAAAAGGCAATGAGGACTCCTTGGAGAAATGGTTGATTCCATGGCTGGGGCAGGGAAATCAGGAAATGAACCTGGAACATTCTTGTGATGCCAAGGAAAAGTAAGGAAGTGTTCATAGAATGATGAGAGAGGGAGAGGCATGTCAAAGAACATAGTAGCCAACTTCTTACGGCCAAATCTGGGACAGTTACAAGAAACTAATACTAGTAATGGGTTGTAAACCCATGGAATGAGATAATATCCATGAGTTTACATCATTATAAATGGTCGAATACGTGACAGGAAGGTGCAGCTCTTTCTTACATTAGAATACCAGTTAGTAAAGATAAAAGGTATGATGTAAATAGAAAGTCAACAACACAATCATTGTTCAAGGCAAGAATCAGTGCTGAAATCAGTGGGCAAAAGCGTGAGAAACAGGGTATGTGCGTAGTCTCAGAGTATCTCCCCTCAAGGTGCTGCAAAAGGAGGCGTTCTAACCTGACAGTGGGAGGACTCGGCAGACGCTGGCATCACCGAGCGATCAGCAAGGTGTGAGTGAGGACGGCGTGCACCTCCTGATGGGATGCTCTGAGGGCTGCACAATGCCGCAGTGATACCAAAAATGTGTAAATTCAGCGTCATCACGGGGAAACCTCAAACCCAAATTGAGCAGCATTCTGCAAAGTAAGTGGCCAGTACTCGTCACATCAAAATCGTGGAAGGTAAAGAATGAGAAATTCACGGATTGAAGAAGGTAAAGAGGCAACTAAATGCAATGTGGGATGCTGGATCAGATCACAGACCCCTTAGTGGGAAACCCAATGAAATATGAATACAGTCTGTAGGTTAGTTAGTATTATAGTATCTTAATCAGTGTTCATTTCCTCGTTTTGGTCATTGTTGCTATGGTTATGTAAGAGGCTAACACTGGAGGGAGGTGGGTGACAAACACATGGAAACTGTTGCTTTTAAAACTTCTCTAAGTCTAAAATTATTTTGAATAATAAGTTTAAAAACAAAGCCTACAAAATTCAATGTAGCACAGTAAAATTGCAATGGCCTCATTTTTCCTTCTACCAGTGCTGATTTCTTCCCTCATACAATTGTCCATCTTCAGATAGTGCCTTCATAATTAGCTAAATGAATACACTCTCAGAGCAAGTATTCTTTCTCAAATTCTTTGTAAAATGTACTAGGACAAAAGTACCTCTCCTCATTGGGCTTGGAGGCCAGTGTTTATTTTCATGAATGTTAAAACATATGGACTTTCTGAGGAATTGTATTATTCTATTTGAAGAATGTGGTTGGCCTTCCATCTGTGAGTTCCATATCCATGAATTCAGCCAACTTCGGATCAAAAACATTTGGAAAAAAATGCATGGGCTGTATCTGTACCGAACATGTACAGTTTTTTTGTTATTTCCTAAACAATACAGTATAACTATTTGCATAGCATTATATTGTACTAAGTATTATAAATAATCTACAGGTGGTTTAAAGTATACAAGAGTATGTGTGTAGGTTATATGCAAATACTATGCCATTTTATATCAGGGACTTGAACATCTGGATTTGGTATCCTTGGAATCCTGGAACCAATCCTCCACAGATACCAAGGGATGTCTGTATATTAGTAATAAGAATCTTACAGATTTGTCTTATCCAGTGTATCACTTTTCTATTGCTGCTGTTACAAATCACCACAAATGTGACTTAAAACAACACAAATTTATTATGTTACAGTTCTGGAAGTCAGAAGTCTCACTAAACTGAAATCAAGGTGTCAGCAAGGCTATATTTGTTTCTGGAGGTTTTGGAGGATAATCCATTTTCTTATCTTTTCCATCCTTTAAATATGGTCTGAATACCTTGGCTTGTGGCCCCTTCCTCCGTCTTCAACCCATCAAATGGCCAGTTGAATCCTTTTATATTACATCACTTCTCTCTCTTCTCCCTCCCTTCTCCACTTTTAAGGACCTTCCTGATTACTTTTGGCCCACCTAGATAATCCAGAATAATCTCCCCATCTCAAAGTCAGCGGATAAGCAAACTTAATTTTTTCTACAACTTTAATTCCCCTTTGTCATGTAACATATTCGTTCACAGGTTCATGGGATTGGGGCATGGATATCTTTGGGAGCCTTTGGTCTGCCTGCCATACATGCCCAGTTTCTTATTAATCGTATTTTTAGAGAAAAACATGATCAATCATGTTAGCACCTGCTAAGAATACCCAAGGTGCTTTCCCCCCACACCATGGTAGCTTTTGATCCGATCAGTAAAATTCAGTTACTCCCAAAGAGATTGTACAGCTATGTGTGTATGTATGTAGATTCATATAAACTTTTTAATATTTAGAGCTTATTGAATGAAAGATTCTTCCATGCTCCTGTGATGCCCTTTAAAAAAATGTAACAGCTCATAGCTTGTATTATAGCGACTGTGTGTGTGCACTGGATTGTGAACTCTGTAAAGGGAAAAAAACATCCATCTTTAATCCCTGGCACCTAGGATAATGCTTCGCACATAGTAGGCTTTTAATCTCTGTTGAATTTAATTATTTTTGAGTATTAATTATCATCTTGAACTCTTTGGAGACCGGCCTTTGAAATCTCTCGGATTCCCCCAGCGGCGTCCCATCCGGAGGGAGCAGGAGCCGTGATGAGCAGGGACCAGCCCGGCTCTCGCAATGGGGAGACCGAAGGCGCACGGATGGGCCGGTTCCCTGCGCGGGGCAGAGCGCGTTCTCTCTGGGCTAGGAGGGGCCCCCAAAGATAGGCAGAAAGGAACATCCTGTTTGTGGGAAGGTTGAGAGGGGTGGGAGGCAAGAAAAGGGTAAGAAGGAAAAGAAGCCCCCGTGACCGGTGGCAGCAAGAGAAACGACAGCAGCGTGAATGAAAAGCCAAAATTCTGACAGCGGGAAGGAGGCAGATGGCAGGTCCACTGTGGGGGAGGCTTAGCTGCCCTTGAAGCGCGCGTGCGTGCGTAGGGGAGTGCAGGGGACACAGATGATTGTTTGCATCCCGATAGCGCTTGAAAATGCGGTGGCCAGCCACAAGCCGCCAATACAGCAAACGATCTAGGGAATCCATTCCAGTATTCCTCTCGGAAAAAAATATATATAGACTCAATGGTTTGACCAAAGTTTTTAAGTGAATAAATAACTTCTGTTTTTGTTTAAGAAAGTTGAGCACAGAAAATATTTGCTAGATCCCCGTAGTTGATTATTTCAACTACTTGCTACTCAGGACTTTGCTACCTGTGATATATTTGCCTAAATTAGAAACTAAACGATTCCTCAAGAAATAATTTTTTTAAGTGCCTCTGTTTCTGACTCAACACTAATTAGAAAGCTGAGCAGATGTACTGAGTAAGCAGCAGTTGTCTGTTGGAACGCAGTTTGGCACTCCAAGCATCACGGCCTCCAAGAGGATTCCCTGGCCCCCCTTGGAGCACCCAGCGCAGGTCTATCGTGCTTGTTTCCAACACATCCTGCTGAATCCACCCCATCTCTAACTCCTCGAAAGCAAAAAGACTGCTCTTTCCATTAGGTTCTAATGCTATCAGCTCCCATAAAAAAAAAAACTAGATGGGAGGTCTTCAAAACCTTCACAGAAGTGGTTTTCAAGCTTTAAAAAAGAAATGCAGGTAAAACTTTCTTCAGCTAGAAGCTTACCTGGATCCCCAATTTGTAAAACAAATAAATGCCAGACTACTCTTCCATCTTCTGCATCTCCAGTGTGTTGGCTCTAAAAAGGTCTCAAATGACGTAATACTTAAGAAATGCCTAAATAGTGCCAAGCACAAGAAACTCAATAAATGTTACCAATGAATTCAACTACATTAAAAGTTAGAATTTCTATTCAAAAGAAGAGTCTATAGGCCGGGCGTGGTGGCTCACGCCTATAATTGCAGCACATTGAGAGGCTAAGGAGGCAGGATTACTTGAAGCCAGAAGTTCAAGACCAGCCTGGGCAACATAGTGAGATCTTGTCTCTGCAAAAATTAAAATTAAAAAATTAGCCAGGCATAGTGGCATGCTCCTATGGTCCTGGCTACTCAGGAGGCTGAGGAGGGAGGATTGCTTGAGCCCGGGAGTTCAAGGCTGCATTGAGCTATGATCTTGGCAGTGCACTCCAGACCTTGTCTTAAAAAAAAAAAAAAGAAAGAAAAAGAAAAAAAAAGACTGTAAAGAATGAATATAAAAACACATTTGAAAAAACATTTGAAACACCTCATTGACAAAGGAGTGAATTCAGAATATGTGTATTTTTAAATTCTCTCTAGCAAATGTGCAACACAAATGAACAGTAAACACTCAGTTCACAAAAAGGGAAATCCACATAGGCAATAAATACATGAAAGAGGTGTTCAGCCTCAATAGTGATGAGACAAATGCACATTTAAAGCTCACAGTGAGATGGTAATAATCCATGCATGGGTTGGCAAAAACCTGAAAGTCTGACAATATCAAATGTTCAAATGTTGGCAAGGTCGTGAAGCAAAGGAAATTCTCATATCCTATTGGAAGGACTGCAAATCGGTGCAACCACTTTGGAAAACAGCCCTACAATTCCCTTTCTCGGGACAGGCCCTAGAGAAATCCATCCACATGTGCACCAGGATTCTTGTACCAGAATATTCACAGTGTCATGTGTAATAGCCCCAAAGTGGAAACAACCCTGATGTCCACCAGTAGAAGGAATGAACTATGGTGTGGTCACACAGTGGGATAACATACAGCAGTGAGTGGAACTACAGCCACTCAGCAACATGAATTTTGCTAGTGGAAAAAATAATACAGAAAAGAATACATACAGTGTCATTTCATTAACTCTAAAGTTAAGTAAGCAAATTATTATCACAAAAGTCAGATCATCAGTTACCTCTATCAGGTTAGGGGGACACACGGGGGCTTCCTTGGTAGTAGCAGTGTTCTGTTTCATGACCTGAATAACGGTGACATGGATATTTGCTTTATTTTTCTTTAAACTGTGCCCCTGTGTTTTATGTACTTTCCTGTAAATAAGATTCTGTCTCCATTCAGGAAATAAAATTGCTGCCTCATGCGTTGCCCTCAAAACCAAAATGTGTGAAGCTTGCCTTATCCGTCTTGTTATGAATTGGATTGTGTCTGCCACAAAAAGGATTTGTTGAGATCCTAACCACCCAGAAGCTGAGACTCTGTCAGGATTTGGAATAGGATCACTGTTGAGGTAATTAGTTAAGATGAGGTCATGCTGGAGTAGGGTGGGCCCCTAATCCAGCCTGACTGGTGCCCTTATGACAAGACGACATGAAGACAGAAACCCACGGGGAGAACGCCGTGTGAGTCCAAGGCGCAGACCGGAGTTCCTCAGCCACAGGCCCAGGAATGCCAAAGATTGCCGGGAGCTGACCACAAGTTCGGATGAGGCAAGGCAGGATTTCCCTGTAGGTTTCAGAGGGAGCGTGGCCCTGCTGACACCTCGACTACGGGCCTCTGGCCTCCAGGATGGTAAAAGAATAAATTTCTGTTTTAAGCCACTCAGATGTATTTTGTTCCAGCAGCCCTAGGAAGCTAACACACCCCTCATGCCCTAGGAACCAAGACATTTTCTGAGAGTTGCCTGTGTCCCTGCAGTGAAAGGTCGCCGGAAAGCCATGGTTTATGGGACGCTAACAGCTGCTTCGCCGCTCGGCACGTGTAGAGCCCATCCTCACTGAAGTGAAGTTAATCTCTAGAATGGTAATGTTACATCTTTCAGCCTCACAATAATTTGATCTGCACACCAAGATGCTATTCATAATATCAAATATTAGTATGTAAAAAATTTCATAGAAAATCATAGGTACAACCCATAGGACTTTCTTGATCTAACATTAAAGATGCAATTTTTTAATGTTACTTATGCCCAGAATTCAGTTTAAAATTGAAGTAGGTGTCAAATGTATACCAGTGTGAACTTATGACAATGAAAATGGAGAAATGACACAAATTCCAGGCAGGATTTCTTTTCCTTCCTGTCGTGGCAACAGCAAGTAAGAATGAACGGTGACGCGGGTGCGCTGACCAAGAGTTGTTGTGTTTGCGTGTGTGAGATCCCGAAGTCGTTTGTGATCATTTGAATGTTGCTAACAAGGTACAGAGCATCGATGACAAGAGCAGAGATGACTTGCTGGAGGGTGAGGCAGTCACCCGGGAGAGGGCCGCTGCAGTCTTATATTTGACAATTAATTTTGCATTAAAATAGCCACATTACAGTCCCCAGGAGATGCTGCTGCCGCACAGAATTCCCGTTTACGGGAACGTGGAGAGTGACCAGGGCGTCAGTCCTCTGCCGCCTCCTTGCCTGTGTGTCCGTGTGTGAGGTGGGAGCTGCCCGGGTGCAGGTTATCCATGCTTCATTTGATACCTTTCCCTCAAGCATAGGCGATTTATGTCAGAGCACGGGTGTTCGACATCCTCTTTACAATTGGTGTTATCAAAGCATTTATTAAGGACTGCAATCAGAAGCTGGTTCTATCAGGGGCCATAGTCAAAAAATTATTTATTCCTAGGATCCACTCTGTGGACACTTATAATCTAAAAGGACCATGAGTCTGTTTCAGGAGAACAGTCACTACAAGGTGCGTGAAGTATTTACACAGGTGAGATGCATTTTAAGGTTGAAAAGCAGGCATGATTATACAATATAGTAGTACTTGGCTAGGGCTGCCAAGACAAAGTACCACAGACTGGGTGGCTTAAACAACAGAAATGTATCATCTCACACATCTGGAGGTTAGAAGTCCAAGATCAAGGTGTCAGCAGGATTGGTTCCCTGTAAGGCCTCTCTCTGTGGCTGATAGACAGTCATTTTGTCTCTGTGTCTCTGCCCATTGTCTTTCCTTTATGTGTGTCTCTATATTCAAATGTCCCCTTCTGAAAAGGCCACCAGTCATTGGATTAGAGCCCATCCTAATGACCTCATTGTCACTTGATTACACGGTAAAGACCCTGTCTCCAGATACGGTCATATTCTCAGGTTCTGGGGTTTAGGAATTCAACACGTGAGATTTGTGGGAAGCAGTGCACAATTCAGCCCATAACAAACGTGCTGATGGACTGTGGGGTTTGGAGAGTAAGAAAGGAAAGCCCTCAGTTCTTTAATCAGCCCAGGAAGTCTTTGCGATGGAGCTGAGACTTGGTGAACACTGCCTATGACATCAGCAGGCTGGGCATAGAGATTTTAAAGAATATGTCATGTTCCTTGTTTTCATCGGTGTCCACTGAGTCTAGAGAAAGGCTCGGCACATGGAACAATCCCTTTCCTATTTCTGAAGGCCTCACTACTGGATCCAGGCTCATTGGATAAGCTGAGCCCTCTGCCACTGGAGCCCGTGTGATGTCACGGGGCTGGCATGCGTGCGTGCCTGGTCTGAGGCCACAAGTCATCCTACCAGGCAGCGAGGCTGATCTGCATGAGCAGGCCGTGTGCCTTAGCACTGAAGGCTCCTGAGTCTTCTTGCCTTCCGTTCCTTTCTCAGTCCGAATGCTCTTTTCCTTTTTTTTTTTTTGAGATGGAGTCTTGTTGGGTTGCCCTGGCTAGAGTGCGGTGGCATCATCACAGCTCACTGAAACCTCCACTCCTGGGCTCAAGCGATCCTCCTGCCTCAGCCCCCGAGTAGCTGGGACCACAGGTGAGCACCACCATGCCTAGCTAAGTTTTCTATTCTTTGTAGAGATAGGTCTCCCTCTCGCTCAAGCTGGTCTCAAACTCCTGAGCTCAATTGATCTGATCCACCCGCCTCAGCCTCCCAGAGTGCTAGGATTACAGTTGCGAGCCACCACATCCAGCCTTTTTCCTTTCTTTTTTTAACGAAAGTGAAATTCACATCACATAAACTTAACCATTTTAAAGTGGACAATTCAGTGGCATTTAGTACATTCACAGTGTGTACAGCCACCACCTCTATCTAGTTTCAGAATTTTTCATCACCCCAGAAGGAAGCCCCATTCCAGCTGTTACTCCTCTCTACCCAGCCCCTCGCAACCCCCACCCAAATTCTGTCTCTGTGAATCTACCTATTCCAGATATTTCATATGGATGGAATCACAGGATGTGTGACCTTTGTGTCTGGCTTCTTTCATTTTGCATAACGTTTTCAAGGTTCATCCACATTGTAGCCTGTGCGAGTCCTTCATTCCTTTCTATGACTGAATTGTATACCATCATACATTTGGGAAGTTCCCACCTTTTGGCTGTTGTGACCAATACTGCTATAAACACACGTATGTGTATCAATCTGATTATCGAATAATATTTGTCACCAGGCTAGTTCTGATTTTTCTACATTGAAATAATAAAAATAGGCTGGGCACAGTGGCTCATGCCTGTAATCCCAGCACTTTGGGGGACCAAGGTAGAGGGATCACTTGAGGCCAGGAGTTCAAGACCAGCCTGGGCAACATAGTGAGACCGTGTTCTCTACAAAAAATTTAAAAAATTAGCTGGGCATGGTGTGGTATGCCTGTCGTCCCAGCTACTCAGGAGGCTGAGGTGGAAGGATCACCTGAGCCCAGGAGTTGGAGTTTGCAGTGAGCTATGATGATGCCACTGCACTCTAGCCTGTGTGACAGAGTGAGACTGTCTAGGAAGGAAGGAAGGAAGGAGCAAAAACGTTTCTTCAGTATTTTATTTTAAAATTGATTAAAGTTACATGTGCACATAGTTTTTTAAAAACTAAATAATAGTATAAAGATTATAATAATAATAATAATAAACCCCGTGTCCTGTCCCCAGCGTTCTCAGCCATGGTTTTTATTTTGTTTTGTTTTGTTTGGGTTTAACACAGGGTCTCTCTGGGTTGTCTGGGCTGGAGTGCGGTGGCATCATCATAGGTCACTGCAACCTCCAACTCCTGGGCTCAAGCGATCCTCCCGCCTCAGCCTCCCAAGCAGCTGGGACTACAGGCACGCGCCGCCATGCCAGGCTGATTTTTCCTTTCTTTTGTTTCTGTAGAGATGGGGTCTCACTGTGTTGCTCAGATTGATCTTGAACTCCTGGCCTCAGGCAATCCTTCCCCCTCGGCCTTCCAAACTGCGAGCGTTACAGGCGTGAGCCCCCATGCCCTGCCTCAGCCCTGTTTCCTACCCCCTTCTTTCTCGGCGCTGAGCATCCCCGTCTGAAGCCAATGACTCTGGGACTCGGCGTCCAGCTCCTGCGGGAAGAGGTCGGATTTCAGGCTGCGCAGTGTCGAGAGGGGACGCGCAGGCCAGCCCCACATCCAGCTCAGCCTCCCTGGTGACTGCGACTCTGTCCACCGACATTTCATTCTGCGAAGTCAAATATTTGTTGGCATTTCTTACACACTGCTGTCTCTTCGCCCTTGTGTGTTCGTCCGTTTTGTTCCTCTCATGGCATTTATTCAGAGGGCTCGGCAAGGAGATAAACACGTGTGTTCCACCTTGTTTAACTGGGAATCTAGTAAATTCCTTTTTTTTTTTTTAACAATAGTTTGTCTTCCCTTTAACTTATTAAAAATCAACATGTTTGCTGCAGAAAACATAAAGGTCAACAAAAGGAGAAGAAGTTTAAACTACTCTCCAAGTTTGGGTTTCCGACCAAGCCAAGGCTGAGATGATCTGGGTGCGAGTGATTTTGCAGGGACGTGATCTCAGGGAGCACAGTGAGGGAGTGAAGAAATGAGACAGGACAGGAAAAGTAAAAGCTAACGAAGCTGCTTCTATGGCTATAAAAGTTATTGCTACAGGTTCCTGGGGCTCATTCTGCTGGCTCCCCTCGGAGACACTGGGAAGGACACAATTTATACTCCAACCGGACCTTGAGAGTGTTGCATTCCCTAAACTCTATTACCAACAGAGGGAATTTTTATTTGAGAAATTGTTGTTGGCAACTCGATGAGCCCATCTTTTGTTTCAATATCATTTGTTAAGAAGTAAGAAGTTCATCCGACCAGACATGGTGACTCATGCCTGTAATCCCAGCGCTTTGGGAGGCTGAGGTGGGAGGATCGGCTTCAGGCCAGGAGTTCAAGACCAGCCTGGGCAATTGAATGGGACTCTGTTGCTATTAAAAAGGAACAAGAAGAAGAAGAAGAAGTTCATCATTTCCTTACTACATTTAAATGCTTTAATTTCAGGCTAAATTTTATGTGCATATTTGGACCTGTTTCTGAAATTTTTATTGTGTCATAAATTTCTATATTTGTATGCTAGCACCACCCCTTGAGATCCTCAAAATTCTAGTGGGATTTTTAAAAATTGTGTCAAACGTATAGTTTAATTTGGGGAAAAACTGATATTGTTATAATAGTAAGTATTCCCATCCAGGAACAAGATATGCCTATCCATGTAACGAGGACTTAAAAAAACTATTTAGAGATAATGACATTCATTCCAGAAACACTTCTGCTTTGAGTAGCTCTGTTTGTTTTCAAAATCCAAAATTAGTTTTGCTTCTACGTTTCAAATTTCGTGCATTTTAGGGAGCAAATTTCTTCCCATTTTACTTTTTGTTGGACCAAATCTAAGGCATTCTACCATTTCTTCTCTCATTTTTATCAGTTCTTCTCTATTTCTATTATATCTTTCAACTGCTTATTTTCTCATCTGTACATGTTAAGAGAAGTTTAGTTTATTATTCTAAAAAATAGCCTTTCTCTTATTTTGGCTGCAAAATGTTGTCCAAAAATAAACAGCAAATATTCACTCAATATGCATTTGACTCAACTCAATATGAATGAACACTCAGCAATTGCTGAGTATTTACAAGGTAAATATAGTAAATCATATTAATGTGCTATTTGATAATATAATGTGATGTTCCTTCACATATAGCATCCAAATCATTGAAAATTATGACTGTCAGGGTCATTGCTTTTAGCCTAATAAGCAAGCTTTGACATTGAGATCCTGCCCAGCAAGCTGGCTCTTGCTGATTTCTTTTAACCTTGTCCTGGAGGTAAATTGCACTTGATTGGCTCCACGGTCTGTTCTTTCCACCCCAGGGACACTGGGAAGATGTGCTCTTTCTGTAGGCCACCTGCACTCCACACTGGCGCCTTCAGCCCCTTTTTCCTGCCTGTCTCGGTACTTCCGACCTCCTCCGTGCCTCTGGACCTGACTGCCCACTCCTCTCTCCTCCAGGCTTCCTGCTATGTTCCCAGGACGTTTCCTGCAGCACTGCTGAAAACAACAAAACATTGGAAACAAGCTCATCCATAAGGGAAATAAAAAGTAAAATTGTATCTATTCTGCAACTAACTAGCAGTGTGATCTTGAGCAAATAAGTTACTTAACTTTCCTGAACCTCAATTTTCTTAATAAAATGGAAATAGGGGCCAGGCGTGGTGGCTTGCGCCTGTCATCCCAGCATTTGGGAGGCCAAGGAGGGAGGATCACTTGAGGCCAGGAGTTGGAAGCAACCTGGGCAATAACGAGACCCTATCTCTACAAAAAATACAACAATTAGCCATGCCTGGTGGTGTGTGTCTGTAGTCCCAGCTACTCGGGAGGCTGAGGCAGGAGGATCGCTCTAGCCCAGGAGTTGGAGGTTGCAGTGAGCTATGATGACACCACTGCACTCTACCCAGGTTATAGAACAAGACTGTCTCAGAAAAAAACAAAACAAAACAAAACAAAAACCCCCATAGAGTGTACAACATAGAGAGTGAACCTAATGTAAACTACTGACTTCAGGTAACAATAATGTATCAATATGCGCTCACCAATTATAACAAATTATGATACTAATGCAAGATGTTAATAATAGGGGAAATGGGGATGAGTAAGGGAGTATGTGGAAACTTTTCTATTAATCTGAAACTGCTAAAAAATAGTCTATTACTTTAAAAAATAGTCTTTTTTTTTAAGTGTAAATAATGAGGTTTATGCTTCTCAACAAATCTTCTTATTAGAGAGCCATGGGCAGAGCCCCAGTAATTACTTTTCTTTTCTTTTTCTTTTTTTTTTTTTTTTTTTTTTGCTCTGGGTCTTGAATCTCTAATGAAAGAGCTCCAGTAATTTATCACAGCTCAATTGCTATTTCAGGGCAGAGGCATGCCCAGATACTTAAGAGAGGAAGAGTGGGGCATGCAAACGGCAGGCAGATTTAGCTGGTTTCTTTGCATAAACAGAAACCCCATCCAAAAATCAAAAGTCACAGTTCTCTCTCAGTGCCTCAATATTCTCCCCCCGCCCCACCACCAACACGTTGCATTTTTGCTCAAGTCTGGACCAAATTCTATTGTCAGACTGTCTCTGGAGTCCGGTTCAGACCCACACAAGACCTCCAGCTAGTTGTCCTACGGGCCTAGTCTCCAGCCAGTCCTGGGCAGGGCAGGTGGCCTATTCCTAACTTATGCTCTTTCTTGTATCCCAAGTGCCTGGAGTAAACCCAGGTAACTCTTGGCCCGATGCGGTATCCTCTTCCTCCAGCTTCTGTTGGATTCCCTATTTTTCCCCGGGACCCCCAGCAGGCTTCCAGTTTCAGACTCAGTTCCCACGAGGGTGTAAATGCCAACAGGGCAAGCTATGGTATTTTCTCTGTTTGGTTCTCTGATGTATCTGCTGCGCCTGAAACAGCGCCTCAATCATAGAAGTGTAAATGACACTTGGTGGACAAATAAAAGGAAAAATATGTACACACAGTTTTCCTGACTGCCCTTTTTTGAGGGGGAAAAAAACTCTTCGTAGAGCACAGTGGCTCACGCCTGTAATCTGAGCACTCTTGGAGGCTGAGGTGGGAGGATCACTTGAGCTCAGGAGTTCGAGACCAGCCTGAGCAAGAGCAAGACCCCGTCTCTACTAAAAATAGAAAAATTGAGCTGGGTGTCATGGCATGCGCCTGTAGTCCCAGCTACTCGGGAGGCTGAGACAGGAGGATCACTTGAGTCCAGGAGTTTGAGGTTGCTGTGAACTAGGCTGATGCAAGACTGTCTCAAAAAAAAACACAAACCAAAAATCTAAAACAAAACAAAACAAAAAAACTCTTTTTCTCTAAGATCATGTCCTTCCAAGTTTTTGGTATTAAAATGGCTTTTCTCCAGTAATAGAGAGTGTTGCCTCTATGAGAGGGACATTTACTTTTCACTGTCATCCTTTGTACCTTTTGATATTACCTATTCAAAAATGAATGAATGTATATTAAAAATAAGATAAAAATAAAATAATTGCTTTTCTTTTATGACAGCAATTTTTAATGTCTATAATTGGCAAAATAAAAATTAAAAATTTACAAACATATTAATTTCCTAAATTTATTTAATTTGCTTATTTTTTTTTTAACTAATAGCAAAAATCCCAAATCTCAAAGGACTGAATATAATGCCTTGCACATACTTGGTACTCGAATATTTGATAAGTGAATGAACCACTTCTAGTTCCCAAGGCTTGGGGTTAGTGTATGGACCTCACAACAATAAAAGTGTCCTTCATGATGCTGTTGAGGGCCCTTGTCACCTGTCTCTGTACTCTAACAACAAAGTTCTAATTGCTTTCCCTGTAACTGGGCTCCTCCACTTCCGGTCCATTCTCGCCCTTCCTCTAACTGCTTGTCCGCATGCACACTTGGGGTGCTCCGGGCAGGGCAGGGTGTGGGCTGTGGCACTGGGGAGACCTCCGGGGTATCCCGATGCCGATGGCGGTAGGTTGCAAGTGGGGCTGCCTCTCCCTGTGCCAGAGTCACTTGGGGCTTGTTACAAACACAGGTTCCCAGGCCGTGGAATCCGAGCAGGAGTGAGAGTTGCCCGCAGTCTGGTTACGAAGATGCCCGGAGAGACCTTCCCAAGCTGCTGCAGCCCTCTCTGCTCCTGTGCCCTCTTCCCCTGTAGCTGTGAGCCAAGGAGTGCCAAGGACTCCTGGGACCCCAGACGAACGAAGAGGCCAGGAAGGATTCAGTCCGTGGCTCAGAGGGGACACGGCCCTGCCCAGACCTGCATTTCAGAGTCGCAGCCAAGAACTGTGAGAGAATAACCATAACATGTTTTAAGCCACCAGTCTGTGGCATTTTGTTACAGCAGCCCTGGGAGACTAACACAGATTTAAAATGTTAATACTTACCCACCAAATGACAATCCCCGCAGCACGGTTTTTCCTTTGTTGATTTTTACCTTGAAGGTGACGCTGTAACTGGACTCACACGTATTGATCAAGCTCCACGAGGTGCTCATGCCTTTTTATACTCCCCCAAATCCTTCCACTCCGTGGAAATGTGCTCAAATGGCACACACAATATACAAGGCGGTTCCCACTTCTTGAGCTGTGGGGGTTTCTGGCTGGTCTCAGATTGGGGTGTGCCCTCAGCTAGGCTGCTCACACAGGGGTGTGTAAGAGTCCCCCGCAGACCTCGTTAAGATACAGACTCTGAGCCCGAGGGTGCAGAGTGGCCATGTGCACCCTCAGACCACACCCGCTGCAGCAAGGCCTTTGGTTCGCAACCCTGCCTGGCGCCTTAGAAAACAGTGGGCTCAATCAGAAGCAGCAAGAGATGAATCTGGAGAAAGGACAGAGGCTTCCCAAACATGGTGTGGACCAGGGGATGGAGCCCCACTGCCTCTGGGATACGTCTCCAACAGTGACAAAGGGGACCCCATCTCACCAGAATTACTTATTTTTATTGCCAATGTCTTAGGTCTTTTGGATTCCAATTTACTGATGAGGAACCGGTTAAGATGCTTTGCACAAAATCCTAGAGATTTTGTGATCAGCTCCCAGTTTCCTCCTTGTCAGCTGCCTCTTATCTCTCGCTCTCTCTCTCTCTCTCTCTCTCTCTCTCTCTCTCTCTGGGATTTTAAAGCTCTTCCTAAATCCAGATGCCCTGAACACATAAAGATACTTGAATTATAATAATATTTGAATTAAATAATAATTTTAAAGGGAGTCTAATTTTTTTTCACTTGTCAAACATCTAATTATTAAAGCAGAGAAATTTATTGTCGGGACACTTTAATCACTTTATTAGGGGCGATGATGGAGTAGAATAAAATATAAGCCAATGTTGCTTTTTTATGTTAATATTTGACAATGTGTGGGGTGGATTTCAGCGGATTAAGAGTGGCCTTAACGATACATCAGAAGCATAAGCTCTTCCTTCCGGGACACAGCGTTACATGTAGCCACGGCCGTCCGCTTACATCCCTGCAGAGAAGGGCTAGACATTGCGATGGCCACGCCAGACTGGGCGAGTCTTCACCATGGTCCTGTAACCGCCTCTGTGTGTGCGGCTCCCCCTTGCACAAGTCATGGGCCTGGGTTTTATTACTGTGAAGAAAACCTTTTTATTTCCTTCACATGATTTGACACTAAAAAATATTAATAAGAACTTAATAAAACCAAAGCCATGACAAAAAAAACCAACGTGTATGTATCATTTTTATTCTTGGGACCAGTTTTATTATTTTTGGAACTATTACAAGACTTCTGTTAAACATGCTCAATGCTAAGAGGAAACAGACTCTTGGCAAACGTGGAAAACCAATTACAGAAAATGTCCCCGCGAGAGCAGGAGAAACACAGGGAGCGACCGAGAAGTCTGTCCTCTCCCTTCTTGCAGTGTGGAAAACACTCGGACGGTGGAATCACCACGAAGAAAAATACAACTGTTACATTGTGGTCCCTATTTTTCCATGTACAGGCAAAAGACAATAATTGATACTTCTGAGTTAAATCTACTTCTAATGCAGTAGAGCGGCAGCCCCCAAACTTTTTGGCACCAGCGACCAGTTTCATGGAAGACAGATTTTCCACAGACCGGGAAGTGGGGTCGAGGGTGGGGGTCGGAGGGGGTGGAGGGAGGTGTGGTGGGGCTCTGCAGCCCAGTCCCTAACAGTCCAGGACCAGACTGATAACATCTGAGGCCCAGGGGGGCTGGGGACATCAGTAGAGTAGTAGAGTATAACATATTAATAGAATTACTTTTCTTAAGGCAAATCTGATAGAGGAAAAAGTAATATAACTTAGAGAATGCTTTGCTACATACAAAAAAAGAGCTTCATCACTAATAAAGCAAATTACATTAAATTTAAAAATACTTGAATTATAAGTATTAATTTATTAAACTTTCAGGAGCATATCTGTTGTAAACAGTGTCATAAAAGCATATTATCATGTATATACTGATTAAAGGATATAATTTTATCTATACTACATACATGCTGACAAGATTGAAAGATAGGAAATTTCAATTTTTAAAAACTAGAAAGCTGATCTAGAAAAAGACTCAATAGAAGAGACAAAACTTATTTTCAGTTATTATTCGTCTATTACTTTATGATGTTCTACCATGCGTGAAACCCTGGGCTAAGCTCCGCAGATTACAAGTGAGTGAGACATCATCTTTGACCTTAAGGAACTTCCAGTTTGGGAAAGGCAAGGCAGCAATTACAGCACAGTGTGGGAAATGCGGTAACAATGGCAGCCCACGTGGAAGGAGCTCAAGGAAGTCTTCATAGAACGTTCTTGACACAAAGCAAAGCACATGCAAGGTCCAGAGTGGGGGGAGGTTAGGGAGGTGGTGTGGCGTATCAGAGAACAAGGACGCAGAAGGGAGTCACAGACTGGACGGGAGGTAGACGGAGGGTGTCTGATTCGGCACGGTCCAAGGAGGAAATGAAAGGCACTTTCATTTGGGATTTTTGAAAAGACCTTTAAGTGTAGGCAGCCTTTGATGAGGCCTGCGTTGGTAGGGACACCTGAGGGTGAAATGTGGCAGAGTTGAAGGAATCCAGGGACAGCAACAGCGGGAAGCCATTGTCCGCCCTGGCCTGAGGGGTCACAGAGGAAGGGGGATTGCCAGAATCTTCTTGTGTGCTAGGGCCAAGGGAGAGCGGCCACCTGCTGGGCACTAAGAAATACTAGGACAAACCTAAGTAAAACCAGGTGCTTGTTATCAGATTTAAAATATTTTTGCACATTTGTAAGATGTTTTAATATTTTGATTTGAAAAATATCAGATGGTGAAAGCTTAAGCATGGAACTTAGTTTAAAAAAAAACAAAATCACAACCATTAGCTAACATGAGGCCAGGTACTTCTCTTTAGTTGGTGTCTCTGCAGGCTGTGCCTGTCACCCACTAGTAGCAGTGTGACTCAGTGGGTCGGGCTTGCCAGCTGCGGTCACGTCCTCCCCGCTGCTCCATGGGCTTCCCTGCCAGAGTTTCACAGAGTGGGAGAACTGTTTGTTGGCCAAAGATAAAGAGCATTGAGTGCTAAGAACGGTGGGAGGTGGGAGCGGGAGGGTGGTGGCTACAGTCCTGTTGTCCCTCTCAGCCCCCAGGACATCAAATCCTCACACTGATCCTTAATCACAAAAGTTAAACAGACTCAGCCAACTCAATTTTCAGTGATATGAGCATCAGAAATGACATGGATTAATGAGTTGCCAGTGATCCCTTTCAGAATAATTTTATTTCTAACTTTTTAACCCTCCTTATACAGGCACTAAGAATAAGCAACAACTGGGATCGATTTGACACTGAGTACTCTTGTTTTTCTCCTGTCTTTGGCAGAGCACCATAAAGGCCACAAACTCTAGGACCAAGGTAAATCGGAAGGGCAGCAACGCGTTAGCCTTGTCATTGGGGAGGTGCCACCTGTCAGCCAAAGGTGCAGACTGTAGAGGAGATGCAAAAGCAAGTCTTAAAGGCACAGTCCTTTGTCCTAGCTTATGCAAATGAACCTCCAAAAGTCCTGTCGGGCACTCTTGGTTCCTCCTCCCTTCTCCATCTTCTGAAGGACTGGGTGATTGGTAGGCATTCAGCCACAACTGAGTGATTGAGTATGCCAACAACTCTTCTGGGACTGATGCGTCACATGCCGCAAACACTGCCAATAGGTACAGGGTTCTATGGAGCAATGCCTCTGAAGGAAGAAAAGGGGAAAAGAGAAAGGGAGAGGAAACGGACAGAGACTTATCCATGCACCACTGTCCATGCCAAAGGTCTGTTTAAAAGAAGACAGAAGATGCAAATTTGAAGGGGCATTTCTGTTAAAAATTAAAGGGATGCTTCACTTTCTGTAGCAAAATAAATACAGATAGATTCACACAGTCACCTGAAATATAAATGAATGAAAGGGCCAATTTAAAAATGTTTAAGTGAGTAAACTGTCCAAAAAGTCTGATCAAAAATGGATTAATAATCTCTAAATTGAAAAATAAATCTTCATATCTATAGAAATAAGTCTATTTAGTGAGTGAGTGAAAGAAAACACACAGCCATATGACTTAGAGCAGTCAGATAGGATTTTAGCCCAGAATCCCAGCTCTGTACCCACTGTCAGGCCTTGGGCAAGTCATTGAACATCTGGAACGTCAATTTCTACGTCTTTAAAATGCGGATAACAATTGTACGTGCCCCTAGAATTTTTGCGAAGATTAAATAAGATACTTAGAAATGTCTGTACACATACCAAGTGTTCCATAAATATTGTCACTCCATATACCTTAATTTATAGTTACATATTGAACACCAAAGCAAAAATCCTAAGGAAAACACTTGCCAGAAAAATTTCAAACTTGTTTTTTTAAGGCATTTTATACCTTATAGTCTATATCATATTACATGATGCTGTGTTTATTATAAACAAAATTATTTTTATTTCACTCAGTTTAATCTCTAAATTATAATCATTTACTCAATAACTTTTAAGTAAAATTAGTTTAATAGTAAAAATCAACTATTTAAATGCTAGAAGTTTAAATAAAACTAAATTTTTGTCGTTGGAACAATTATTTATGTTTCACTTCTGGGGACAGCAGAATCTTTACACTGAAGATTTCTGCTTTTTAATTCCTATAATAAATGGCGATTGGTGAGAGCAAAAACCCCAGAACAACTGACATTTGAAGAAGCTGCAACAATGTTTTACAATTTCCCTTGCATTTCCTCCCTTTTCCATACCAAAAAAAAAAAAAAAAAAAAGACATACCATATTGGTATAACTTTGAGGAAAGGCTGTAAGATAAATTTATTTAACATCAAATCTGGTTTAGTGGAAATCCTTCTAATAAGAAATGAGGTCATGTCTCTTGCAATGAAACATGTCATTAAATTTATCTTCTTTTCTGGACACTTTCCTTCCTTTGTTTGTCATTTCTAAATCTTTATTTCTCAATTGAGAATTAATTTATTAGAGTAAATAAATCACTGATTTTTTTTTTAATTTTGAAAAGGCATGAAATTAATGCTAAAAAAATTTATTTCAACATAATTCTGCTTTTAACTTTACAATAATTTTTTTTCCTATTCAGTTTCCTGAAAAGCAAATACCAAGTTAATTTTATTCAAAATTTTCCATGTGAGTATCTCTTATTTCAAGTGTGTCTTCTGTTTTGCCATCTTTTTACTCTTTTGATATTGGCAACAAAATGGGAAGGATGGTTATTCTTTTTCATAATGTTCCATTACCTAGAAAACATTTTTAGGATAAGAAAATCCTCCTCTTCACATTGGCTAATAACTGATCTCCACATTTCTACAGTGTTCTAATTTCTCCCCCTTACTCCTCCCCCCACCCAGACAGGGCCTGCCTATGACGTCCTGGCTGGACGCGAACTCCTGGGCTCAAGTGATCCTCCCGCCTCAGCTTCCTGAGTAGCTGAGACTACAGGCGTGCACCACCACGCCCGGCCTAATTTCCCTTCGCTTCAAAATTACTTTCTAAAAGATTATGATCCCACTTAAATAACTCCCACATATTTTCAAAGATAATCTGAGCAGAATCATAACCTCCTCGAGGGCTCTTTAAAAGGTCTCATCTATTCCAAGGCCTTGAGATATGACCCAATACATAGGATATATCAAGATTTTAAGTCTAGAATCAGAAACAGTATTTAGCAATGGAAGCAAACTTGGAAAGCTAACCAGTCTAGAGTCTTCTTTACACATACGGAAACTAAGAAAAGAAAATGTATAGTTATTTTTGCTTAAAATTTTACAAAGGACATTCAGAAGAATTGTCATAGGTCCTAATTAAAGGAATCTTGAAGACTCACTATGCCCTTCTTATGACAGTTGGTCCTTTTCAATTATCTTAATATTTTTCATCTCAGTTTAAAGAAAACCTTTATGTCAAACACAATTATTTCATTTCCTTGTTGAGGATGATTTTGTATTTTGAAACAGCACCTTTATATGCCATTCTCAGAATCTGTGATCTCCAAAAAGTTACATTTTCCCATCACGGTGTTCCCACTGCTAGAAGGACCCCCGGGCCGCCGGGCACGGGGCCGTCTAGGACCCCTGCTCCGCACCCATTTTGATCCGGGGAAGGGCGGCCGGGCCGGACAGAGACGGCCGCGACCAGACAATGTCCTGCATTCACTGTGGCCTCCGCCAATCACAGACCGGCTCCTCCCGGCCCCGCGCGGCGCCACCGGCCACGGCTCCGGCCGCAGGAAAAGCTGGTCCCCGGCGGCCATCTGCGGCCGTCCGGGGCAGAGCGCGCGGCGCTCCCACTGCGCCCGGCCCGGGGAGGGGCTCTGGGCGGCGGGCGCCGCGGCGTTCCCTCGGGGCCGGGGTCGTGCACCGAGGGCAGGATGCGCCGCCCCCTCTGGCTCGAACTCGGCGCTGTCCCTTTAAGACGGGCCTTCTCCCGAGGCCGAGAGAAGCGTCTGCGGCCCAGCCGTAGGGGGCAGCGACATCCGGGCTACCGAGCAGGCGACGGCGACGGCCCCTCGGGCAGCTCCTCTTCCCCGCAGGACTCCCGGCCCACCGCGGCTGACGAGGGCCGCGGGGCAAGAGGAGGCCTTCAGGGCACATGAACTCCCGGCCTGCAGTGACTCTCTGCCGCCGCCGCCGCCCGCCCCCGCCTCGCGGACGCCGGGGCCGGGACGCCGGGACCAACACGCGGGTCACTGACGCTCAGCCGCGGGACCGCGACGCGCGCGCCCGCCCGCCTCGGGCCCGCCCCACCTCCTGCGCGTGCCCAGGGGGCGGGGCGCTGCGGAGACAGCCAATCAGCGCCGGGAGGCCCCGGACCGCCCCGAAGTCCTCGCGGGGGGCGGTGCGGGAGGGAGAACTTCGTGGGGGGCGCGGCGGCGGGGAGCGATGGGGAGAAGTGGGAGCGCCGGAGGGGCCGGGAGGCTGGGCGCGGAGCCCTGCGGCTCGGACTCCGAAGCTCTGCGGAAGTGGAAAGGGCCGGAGCCGCGGGAGGGCGCGGGCCGCGCGTGAGAACCGGCGCGGGCGGGCTGGGGGAGGGGAGGCGCCGGGAGCAGGTGGCGCGGCCGGAGGAGGGCGGGGCGGGGGTGCTGGCGCGCCCAGGAGAAAGGAAAACCGGGGGTGGATGTGCCGAGCTAATGAGCGTGCAGCCAGAGCTGTCAAGGTTTATTTATGCAGGACAGAGAATTTAGAGAAGTTGTGTACTTGTGGAGATACATTCTAACATTTTTTTCCTCTGTTCAGCTTAAAAAATGGTTACATATTCTTAATATCTGGTGATGAAAGTTGGTCACTTAGTATTTTATCATGAGGTTTGGGAGAAAGAGGAACAAAAGGTATTTAAAAGCAAAATTCATTTCTGTAATCCACTCTTCCGAAAATGTGAGAAAGAATGTATGTTTCAACAATCGGATGCATTGAGTTAATTGGTAGAGTAGCATGGGAGTGTACTGGCTGGACAGTCACTGCCAAGTGGTCGTGAACAAGCTCCTACCCAAAAATCTTATTTTCCCTACCTGCAAAATTGGAGCAACGAAATCCCCAACCTATGTCATAGCATGTTTTGACATTCCATGTGTATTTGAAGAAAGGAGGAGTGTAAGCACTGTCCAGCCGTACGGTTGGGGACCCCCGCGGAGCTGGCTGGGCCGCTTTCTCTGTGCATGCTCTGGTCGGTCTCGTCCACTCCCAGAGCGTCATCTTGCTTCCACATCACCCCTGTCTTGAAGCGCAGGCATATTTAACTTGGGTGCCAGGGAAACCTCAAAGTCTGCGCGTTCTAAACAGAGCTCTGCACCCTTCCTGCAACCTCCCGTGTTTCCCATCTTAGTAACGGCACCACTACAACCTGGTCGTCAGCCCCCAACCCCAAATCATTAAGCCCCCGAGTCTGTTTTACGTCCCTGCTACTTGTCATCTGGTTGTCGCTCCTGCCACGCGCTGACTGTCCCAGTGCAGGGCACCAGCGTCTCCCACCTGGACCCCCGCCTGACCTGCTCGCTGCTCTCAGCCTTTGCCCCTCCCCCACCTCTACACCGCGGTCTGCTAGATGCTTTATTTTAACGTTAATCCGGTCGTGTTACTCCCGTTTGAAATGTTTTATGGGTTCCCTGTTGCCCTCAGGATAAAGTCCTGTCTCCCTAAATTCGCTTTATAAGAACCTCCAGACCCAGTTTCCGCTTTCGCCTTGAGCTGGAGCTTTTACCTTGGGCCACTCCTCCCACGCTTCCCCGCTTCCAGCCAACCTGAACTACTTTCAGTTCTCTTTACGTGCGGAGTCCTCTCAAGCTACTGCAGCACTTCCCTGTCTCCTCCCTGCCCTGTGAGGTGGCTTCCTTCCCTTACTGCACCTCCCTCCCCGAAGTGGGGTTAGCGGCGCCCATCGCACCTCCGCCTCTACGGTGCACCCATATCCCCACGCTGCGGTCGCATGCCGTCCTGCCTGCGAGCACGTCCCACGCCAGCCCTTTGCAGCCGGGGCATTGTTCCCAGTTCCTGGGATGGTCCTGGCAATACTGCTCAGAGCCCAATAACCCTTTTAGAATACACGGTGTGATGGGTGCAGAAAACCGAACATAATGAGTAGGTGTTTCTGATTGATTCATTTAATATTACTGTATTTTTCAGTGTTTAATTTCTCCTCTATAAGAATAACATGTTTTTTTAAAAACATAATAAATTTTAAAATGATATGTTTTGTCACAACTACAAATCTCTTTTAGCAGAAATTGCGTGGTTTGTGAAATGAAATTCTGAAACAGTGGCTCGCTGTTCAATGCAAATGCACAGAAATGTTCATTTTAAGCTTATACTCTGAAACTTTAAAACTGAGCTGAAACTAATGTCCCAATAATGATTGAAGGAAGGCGTGGAAGAAAAAGGTATTAAACGAGAGTTCTGGTTCCTTGCTTGTTATTATTAATTCTTGAAATAGTAATTACAAATAGGATAAGAAATTTCTCTGGTACTGGCTTTTTTTAAAAAAATCCTAGTACTCTTAACATCTTTGTTTATATGAGATGTCAGTATAACAAACTGAAATTCTCATTTTCCTTGTGCTCACTCCCAGCTAGCAATGCTAACATATGTACCTTTAAATCTGTAGTATTTCTAAACATGGTGCTGCTACACACTTTCCAATAAAGTTAAACAAGAATTCTTTGTTGAGCGATGTAATATTTAGAGGGGAGGATAGGGGAATAAATCTTAACTACTGCAAATTGTTTCCCTTCAGCCTTACCCTGAAGGAGATCCTTGTTGGTTTTCTCATTACTGTACAACTAGTCTGTTGACTTTGTTACACTTTGGTGGAAAAGAGTAGAATTTAATAAAAAATAAAAATAGAAAAGATGGGGGGAGGGTTTGTTTAATAAAATAAGCAAAAAAAAAGAAATATAAAAGTAAAGCAATAATGTTGAGTTAGAAAAAGATAAAGAATTTGTTAATATTCGAGCTAAAAAAGATAAAGAAATTAATTTGTGTCCATGCTTTTGTATTATAATTAACATAAGATCTTATATTGTTAATTTATTTAATGAAAACAATATTTAAAGCGTAAGAAATATGCATTATAATTATTTACTGTTTCTGCAGAAAAATATTCTCCGTGTATGTACCGTATCTGTTTACAGGAACTGCCAAATGACTATTATAAACAAATGATAAGAGAAAAATAAATGCTGGAGAAATGGTTTTTCTTTTTAATGTAGGCTTGAATAATTTTGAGTTTAGAAAATATTTTAGACACTGATTTGGCAAAAGTTCAACAAGTACACTTTATTTACATTTTAGCTAATTGCATTTTTCACTTTTTAAAACCATTTAAAAATCTTATTTCCAAACTTAATGGCATGATAAAGGATTTTTAAAAAATATCTATAATAAAACATTCTTTTAAATAGCTAATTTTAAGAGTGTATCTACAATGTAAATACATTTCAGCCTTATTTAAGCATCCCAAACCTGATTAGGTGACTACTTGAAAGAAACACACATTTAAGATGTGATCTAAGATTGCCATTTGCTGCATTTGTTGGTTTCAACAGGGATTTCAAGTTAACTGGGCACTGAAAAAAAACTGCCAGTCTAGTAGAGCTATGCAGATGGTGATGACTAGAGCATGGGAGAGTGGAAATGGGGTGGGATGTGGAACTGAAGATTTAGGTCTAAGTCAGTGAGTTTCATAACTTCTGCAAGTTGTGTCAGAGACTTAGTTTCCACATGTATAAACTGGGCAACGATTTGCCATCTTGATCATCTCACAGTGCTGACGTGAGGATCAAATGAGAATGACGTATGCCATAAACCTTAAGACACTGGACAAATAGTACTTATAGATACTATTTTACACATTCTACTTTGGACTTGGAAACATTTGGTTTTCATAGAAATCACAATAGTAACAATATAATATATATTATATGTCATATATATATATATGTACAAGACGTATGAAAAACTCTAAGAAGGAAATAAATTACCTTGTCACAAGTCTAAATCTCTAAAGGGGATTCATATGTACTTTGCATTCATTCATGGGTAATCGGTGATATTAGCAACAATGAGGGCACTTTCTCTAAAAAAAAGAATCCTTGTATAAGTTTATAGAGGATTCTGGTACAGTCTAGCTTTTGTTATGCTCTAAATATTATGCAAGAGCAAGGTGATATATGTGTATGGGGAGAAAACTATTGTAATAAACAAGAATAACACAAGTATTTAATTTATTGTTCAATATTCACTGTCAAAGGTTAAGAAAGAAAGACATTATTCATTATTATTGACCTGTGATAAATCTGAGGGATAAAGTAGCAAGGTAGCAATGAAAGTAATTCTTCTGTTATCCTTGACATCTTCATCCAAGTTTGAAATGTTTGGCTAGGAGTTAATCATCCTAACATATTTGACTGAGAACTTACTACACGTAGAGTGCTGCAGTGCACACTAAGGATGGTAAAATAAATATAAGATGCATTTTTTTCTCAAGGAAGCTAAAATCAAGTTCTGAAACAAAACAAAACTAAGCCCTAACGCATTTTTGAGTGAGCCTCCGGTTCTTTGCAAGGGAAGGAGAGCTGGGTGGGCAGTTCCCCCAGCTGCTTGTCTTTGCTGCCTTCACAAGCCCTACAGCGGGCAGTGCAGGGGCACTCGGGCCTGAACACACCACCCTCGCCCTCTGCCATCCACCATCACAGTCTCATTCTTTGAGATCCTACAGTTTTGAATTTTCTAAAGTTGCTCCTTAAAATACAGATCTCCCTAGGAGAGATGTACCTGGCACTTTAAGCTAACATGCAAATAATCTTTTACCTATGCAGCAGGGATTGTTATTACCTTGTTAAAATGAAGCAAAGGAGCAAGATGGCTACGTAAGAGACGGGAATGTGAATAGCAAAGGTAAAGAAGCAGAAAGGATCGATGGCCAAGCGAGGTGGGCCCAAAGATGCTTTGACGGTTTCATCTGGGAACAGTCTCTCTCCGCTCTGTTTCTGTGCCGTTCTGGCATCAAGCCATGGTGTTCCAGCTCTCAGCCTTCCAGGGCTCTGCTTCCCTGGCCTACGCATATTCGTTTCTGGTCACGGCGGTCAGCTGAATTCAGACTAGCTTGGTGGTAGACGTGGGAGCTAGGTGGGGAAGGCAGTCTGCAGATCAAACACTGGAAAGGCTTGAGTTCTCTGCAACTTTGAGCCATTCACGCTTTCTGCAGACTGCAGTTTCCACATTTACACAAGGAAGGGCAGGTGACATCCCTCTTCTGCTCTGGGTTTCTCCCTCTCCCTGCTAAGTTTCCCCTCCCTCCCCTATCTTTCCATTGTAATTAAGCCTCTACCACAGGTGGTCAAAATTCTAGCAGCTCCCAAATGTGGACACAACCCAAATGGCCATCAGCAGATGAATGGATAAACAAAACGTGGCATATACGTATGATGGAATATTATTCAGCCTTAAAAAGGAAGGAAATTCTGACACATGCTACACCATCGACAAACCCTGAGGACACACGTGAAATAAGCCAGCCAAAAAAGGACAAATATTTTGTGATTCCACTTACATGAAGATACTCAGAATAGGCAAAATTCATAGCGACAGAAAATAGAAAAAAGTCTACTAGGAGTTGAGAGGGCAGGGAATGTGGAGTTAACTGTTTAATGGGTACAGGGTTTCAGTTTGGGCTGATGAAAAAGTTTTAGAAATGGATAGTGGTGATAGTTGCACAACAGTGTGAATATAATTAATGCCGCTGGACTATACACTTAAAAATGTTTAAAATTGGCTCAGCGTGGTGGTTCACACCTGTAATCCTAGCACTCTGGGAGGCCGAGATGGGAGGATGGATTGAGGTCAGGTGTTAGAGACTAACCTGACCAATATCAAGACCTGGTCTTTACTAAAAATAGAAGAAATTAGCTGGGCATGGTGGCACATGCCTGTAGTCCCAGCTACTCAGGAGGCTGAGGCAGGAGGATCACTTGAGCCCAGGAGTTTGAGATTGCCGTCAGCTGTGATGACGCCACTGCACTCTAGCTGGGGCGACAGAGCGAGACTCTGTCACAAAAAAGAAAAAAAAAAGTTAAAATGGTAAATGTTATGTATATTTTACTATAATAAAAATATATTAAACAAAAAAACAAACCTGGAAGCCCACAGTGGGAACCCTGACTGAATATCTGTTTTGTGTGATTCGAGTAATGCTTCGTGCCTGACTTTTCTGTGTAGCTGCTTGACTTTGACTCAGCCTCAGTCCTTCCCTGGAAGACAGGACCCCTTCCATAGCTGTCTCCAGGGAATGCTCCTCATTTGCCCTTAAATACAGCTCCCGGACCTGGTCTGGTATCTCCGCTCCCCGCGCCCTCCTCAAGCAGAACTGCCTTGGCCTTCCACCACCGCCCTGCGCTGTCGCTGTCAGTTCAACTCCGAGTCCCACTCCCCCGTGCTCACTGCGGACATCGCCTGGAACTGCCCAGTTTCTGAAATACACCCATGGGCAGCCTGTGACCACAGCTTCCCCTCCTTCCTGCATGGCTGATTCTATCACCCTGCTCTTGAACCCCATGGGGCCCCCATCGGCTTCTCCCCCAATACCTGCTCCATCCTGGTGTCTCACCATGTACTCCTCCCTTCTCAACGATCCTGTCTGCTGCACGAGCTCCTGCATATTGCTGGTGTGTGCACAGCTACCGCTGCGCATTGACTTATTGTCTACAACCCAAAGTGAGGCGTATCAATCCTTTTCTACAAGCCCGTTGGTGACTTCCTCTTCCACTCTTTGAAACTTCACTTCCTAGCACTCATCCCAAAACACTTCAGGCTGCTGCTAATGTCACATAATAGAGCACTATTTTGTCACGTTCTGGCACGGTTCTGCATGAAGGAAAGCGCTATGCTCCCTCGGTTCTACGCTTTTGCACTAGGAGATCCTGCTGACAGGAATGCTGCTTCTCTTAATTATTGATATTCTTAAATATCAAATAATCTTTTCTCCCCAATGGCTAGTTAATTTTAACACATACATCAATTAGAATTAGGCTTTGTTTGGCTACAAGTAACAATAAATCCTCAAATAATATTAGTATAAACGAAATAGAAGTTTTATCCCAATCCTGTACAAGTTCAAGGATGTGTCTATGTGTCTACTCCAAATCTTAAAGCTCAATCTCTTTCAGCTTTGCTTCCCCATCCTGAGGCTGTGCCACTGTCTTTGTGGTCCAAGATGGGGCTAGACTCCAATTCCAGGCATCAGAGGAAGGAAAAAAAATGGGGTAGAGGACACACACCAACTGTCTTTCTAGGAAGTTCCCCAGAAGCTGAGAGCCAATATTTTTTTTTAACATACTATTGGACCAAGTTAATGACACCTAACTGTGAAGGAAGCCGAGATATACAGTCTTTATTTTGGGGAACCACGTGCCTTGCTAAAAATTCTGTTAGTATGGAAGAAGAGGAACAATGAATATTGCAGACAGGAAGCAGGGTAGGCCATACCTGCATTTAAAAAGAGATACAAATACGTGCTCACTTCGGCAGCACATATACTAAAAAGAGATACAAATAGGACATCATAATCCAGATGAATCTGGATTTCAAATGTATTCCTCCCAAATAGAAATCTCCTTTGTTGGAAGGTCATGGCACTTAGACTCAGTAGTTTTTACACCAAGTAAGTCAGTAAATTACCAGGTTTCTCTCTCTCTCTCTCTCTTTTATCAGGTAGTATAAGAAACCAGCCGTGTCTTAGGATGAGGCTCCGACATGAGGTGCAGGGGAGTGGAAGAAAAGGACATAAGTAGAGCGAAGAGCTCAGTAATTACAAAGAAAGGATTTTATACTTTAGCACTTTTTTTTTTATGACCCCTGTTTCTCATTGGCTGGATTTGCTTTCTACTGTGTTTCCGCCTCCACTTTCCGGGGAATGATCTTATCTCCATGCTTTATCAACACCTGCAGTTCCACCCCAGGCAGCTGGAGGGCTCTATGCCACCACGGGCCATTGTGGACGCAAATTTATTACTGGGTGTCAGTTGACGCCCTTCTCCAATCACCCAAGAAGAGGTGTCTTCAGAGGCCACAGAACAATCTCCACAACAGGGCAGAGCGCAGACTGTCGCCTGCTCAGTTCTCTGACTGCACGTGGGAGCCCAGCCTGCCCTCCATAGAACCTGCTCTAGTTTGCGGCCAGCCTTGGCAACCTTGTCATCCTCAGCCACTCGCCCAGATATCAGCCCTTTGCTTTCCTGTTCGCTTTTACGTTCATTCCCATACATCTCTGTGCGCCTTCTTTCTCCACCCGATCATCTCTCCTTCCATAATTTTTCCTCCCTCACAATTCCCTCCATGATGTCCTCAAAACTCCTGATTCTTCTCTTGGCTTTGTCCTGTTTTTATTCACCAAACCTATCCCACTGTATACTAACTTCCCTGAATCTGTAACCTCACCGCGGGACCAGCCCTCCATCTCTCTTCCTGGCTGAGGACACATGGCTCTTGCCTTAGCATCTCCTACTGCTCTGTAAGCTGCTTCCTTTCTTCCTGCAGACTTGCAAGAGCTCCCTTACTTTGAAAAAGGGCTGCCTTGTCTTTGCTGCTTTGTTCTGTTCCCTCCTTTCGTCACCAAATAAGGAAATACACAGTACCCACTGCTCCCATTGCTTCAGCATCGCTCCTAGCTTAATTTTTGTCATCTGGTTCCTCATGCCACATCTTTATGAAACAAACACAATGACATCATCAGTGACCTCTGAATGATCTAATCCTCCAAATTACCTAACCAGTGAAAGCATCAGATTCCTTGATTATAACACAGCACCGTTGCCATTGCTCTTTCATCAAAATTTTATCTTGCTTTCTATCACACTACACAGCCCCGTTCTTTTCATATTTTTTATGACCATTTTATTCAGTAATAAAACAACAGTACTAATAGCAAATGTTTAACGAACACTTATTTTGCATCAGGCAGAATATAAGGTGCTTTGTACACATTATTTAATTGAACCTTCGTAGTCACTCTATGAAGCAGATGCAATTATTATCTCCACTTTACAGATAAAGAAACTGAGACTTACAGAGGTTAAGTGACGTGCTCAAGTTAACAAATCTAGTAAGAGTTAGCCCTGGATTCAAACTCAGATTTATTGAGTTTCAAAGTAGTGATTTTTGTTTGTTTGTTTGAGACAGAGTCTTGCTCTGTTGCCTGGGCTAGAGTGCAGTGGCGTCATCATAACTCACTGTAACCTCACACTCCTGGGCCCAATCGATCCTCCTGCCTCAGCCTCCTGAGTAGCTGGGACTACAGGTACATGTCACCTTGTCCAGCTAATTTTTCTATTTTTTTGTAGAAACAGGGCCTTGCTCAGGCTCAGGCTACCAAAGCAGTGATTTTTGCTAGAAGAGTGTACTACTTCTACTCTGGAGATCTGTTGTTCCTTTTTTTCTGATATAGGAACTTAAATATGGGGCTTACTCAGGACTTATTACTAGTTCTGCACTACCAGCTCGCCCGTCCATAGACATTTACTTTTACAGGGAAGTATTTGACCTTCATGGAGTGAACTCTCTCCTTTACTTGTCTTTTAAACTTTTTATTCTAGAAAATTTTAGACATACACAAAAATATAGACAGAATTGTGTGACGATGACGGCCTCTCCACAGGGACTGTCTCCCCAGCAATCATCAATTTATGGCCACTCTTGTTTCATCTGCACCCTACCATTCCCCATCCCTTGCCCCTCTGGATTATTTCGAAGCGAATCCCAGAAATCATATCAGTTCATCTTTAATATTTCAGTATATATCTTTAAAAAGAAGGGCTCATTTAAAAAGCCTTAACAACCAGGCATGGTGTGAAGTGCCAACTGTAGTCCCTGCTACTCAAGAGGCTGAGGCAGGAGGATTGCTTGAGCTGTGGTGTGCCATGATTGTGCCTGTGAACAGCCACGGCACTCCAGCCTGGGCAACATAGTGAGACTCTGTTTCTAAGAAAAAAAATTTTTTTTTAAAAAAGCCTTAACCACAGAACATTAATATGCCCCCAAATCAAAAAGAATTTTTTAATATCAGCAAATATCCAGTCAGATCAAATTTCCTCAATTGTCTCATAAAGTTTTTTGAGAGTTGATTTGTTCAGATCAGGATCCAAATAAAGTCTATAAATCTTTCTTTAATTTTCTTTTTATCTTTAGATTCTTTTTCTCTCTCTTTTTCTTGTGACTGATTTGTTGAAGACGTCAGATTGGTTGAACTAAGTCATATTCCGCATCCTGGATTTTGCTGACTGAATCCCTGTGGGGTTGTCTAGCACATTTGTCTCTCCCAGATTTCCAGTAAACTCATAGATGTAGATGTTTGATCTGATTCAAGTTCCCTTTTTGGCAAGATTTCATAGGTCATACTATGTGCTGCCATCAGGAATCTCATTTACTTAGTACTCAGTGTGACCTTTTTATCTTTGGGTAACTGCTAGATCATTTCACTTTGCTATTGCGTTGTCTCTAAATCAACATGTGTAAAAGCAAGATTACCTCTCCCCCCACATAAGCTTTCCCTCCTGATGTCCTCTGTGTTTCTGCTGTCATATCTATTGTCCTTTTAAATCGCTTGGGCTCCAGGTCTCAGAGTCATCCTCCACTTGTTCTCAGCTCCCATATTCAGTCATGAAGACCCGCCAGTTCTCCCTCCGCAGAGTTTTGCATTCACGCCTTTCGATGCTCATACTACCCACGAGTATTACAATAACCTCTCACTGGCTCTTTTTCCTCAATTCCACTCCATAAACTGCCACTTGACAAGTTACACATAGTGTCGCAATTATTTTTCTATGTGCTTCCTTATTCACAAAACTTCAATAACTGCATATAACTCATGGAATAAAATGTGAACTACAGAGACTAGTACAACCCAACCCAGTCTCAACCTGTGTTTCCAGCCTACCACACACAGTTCACATTGCTCGGCATTAGATGTTTTTCCACAGCTGTGGAAATCAGCAGACTTGAATGTGTTTAGACCAATGTCACATTTGACATCTTCCCTTGCTGCTGAATATTGGAGAGTTAAATGAACAATTACTCAAGTGCTAGAATAAGGCAAAGCTTCTCTCTGGGGCTAATGCTGGATTTGTCTCGGGAGACACTAGGGGAGGGGAAGATGCAGTTACTCTGGCAAAACACCGGCTGCTGCCTTCTCGACTTTCGTAGCAGGATGTTCACACGTCTACCTGTCTGATTCCTGAAGCATGTGACTGGCCATGGATCAGCGATGCAATGCCAACCACCCAGGCTCTGCCCTCGTATTACCTGCTTTCTGTGCCTTCTGATGGGATGGGCGTCCCACCCTGCCTTCTTGTCACTCCTCCCTGTCCCCAAATCTTACCCACTCTGTACAACTCATCTGTAGACCCCGCTCGTCCTCTGTGAACTGCCAGGCCTGCCCCAGCTAAAGGAAGCCATCCTTCCTCTAGAGCTTCTCATGGTGCTTGTATACTATCATTTGCCACTTACCGCATACTGTCTTTTATTGTTAGTTTTACAAACGTTTTTTACAATTTGAAAGTAATATGTGGACACAGAAAATTTAAACTGTACAAAAGAGGATGTCCAGGAAAAAAGTATTGTCTCATCCACAATCCCACACCCCAGAGACAACCACTGTTGCTAGTTCTTTGTGTATCATTCCAGACACCTGTGCATTTACAGGCACACATGCAAATGTATATATGTACATGTGTATATGTATATATTTTGTAAATTCTTCCTTCCTTTTTCCCCCCATAACTATGAAAATATCACGGATATTAGAAAGAATGAGGTAGTATTTATGTGCTGATGTCCTTGCTGTAATATCCATGCTATGGAAAAAAGTCTAGGTGCAGCGGAATGTATATGACATTTTCATAGTTGTAAAGATAAACCATAATCCATTTGATTAATTATGTCATCATGGTTAGCATATCGCTGATTAAATGTGCTCTTTCTGAGAGCAATGGAGGAAATATGTTCCCATTTAGTATATTCCCCCATAAATTCAATATAGTGCCTTCCATATAGGAAAAACTCAGTAAATAAATGGTTATCAATTCTTATCGGTAAATAGTCAAGTAGCAAGTAATTCTCTTTGATAATAATATTTAGGGATATCTTGAGAAAACTTACAGTGTTACCCAATCAATTGCATGTGTATTTCAATTAAATTTTCTATGTCAGAATGTACCATTGTTATTATCTACAGCATGTTTTGTAAAGCCTTAATCTTGAGATATGCCACCTTATAGCACCTCATCTTATTCTGAGCAAGGGCCAGGCTGAGGGGGCCTCGTGCCATGGCAGTGACTCCCAGGAAAGACATCAGGTCCAGCCTGGGTCCCACGTCCAAACACAAAAGCAGGGAATCTATAGAACCAAGAGGACCACCATGAGGACGGAGCACAGCAGTACACAAGGAAGCCAGCCTCGGTTCCAGGAGGAGGTGAGACCTTCGCCATGGAGTGGGCACAGGGACCAGGGGAACTAGTTTGAACCCACCTCAGGAAAGGAGGAGTTACTAAGTACCAGGGCCTTGACTGGACAGGGTCTAGTCTTCAAAAGGCATGAGGCCACACTTATGTTCAGAGCAACATTATTCACAGTAGCTAAAAGGTGGAAAATTCTAGTGTTCATGGATAGATGAATGGATAAACAAAATGTGTCATATACATCCAATGGAATGTTACTCAGCCTTAATAAGGAAGGAAATTCTGACACATGCTACAACATGGATGAACTTTCAAAACATTATGCTAAGTGAAATAAGCCAAGCACAAAAGATCACATATCGTAGGGTTCCACTTATGCCATTTTCAAGGCTGGGCACAGTGGCTCATGCCCGTAGTCCTGGCACTTTGGGAGGCTGAGGCAGGAGGATCACTTGAGCCCAGGAGTTGGAGGTTTCAGTGAGCTATGATGACACCACTGCACTCTAGCCTGTGTGACAGAGAGAGACTCTGTCTCAAAGTAAAATTACACTCTAACCATTTTTAAACGTGCAAGTATATTCACATTGTTGTGCCACAGTCACCACCATCCATCTCCAAAATCTTTTCGTTAACCCAAACAAAAACTCTGTACCCATTAAATAATAATTTTCCATTTGTCTTCCTCCCAGCCCCCGGCAACCACCATTCTACTTTCTGCCTCTATTGATTTAACCATTGTAGGTACAGCAAGGTGACCTTGGGCATCCTCTAAGCCTCAGGTTCCTTTCTGTAAAATCAGAGTTTTTTTTACATGATCTGCAAAAACCAAATTCAGTATTCTACCTACCATGAATATTTTGACCAAGGAGGAAGAGAACTAGGGTATCATGTGCTAGCAAAAGTTATTGGTAAATATCTAAACCAGAGTCAAGTGAGGAGCATCCTGAAGTCTGACACACAAGATAGGAAATCAAACAACCTTAAATTGTGACCTATTCTCACTCTACATATCAAAGTACAACTTTGAAATTGACAGGTTGGCCTAGAATTTTCCAAGAACTTGCACTGATAATATTATGTCCCACTATGTAACATTGACACCACTGAGATCAGCAGAGCAAAAACAGTGCCGGAGTTGTTGGCTTGATTAACGTTGGCCATGATCCAACCAAATGAGCCAACAGCCATCCAGGGACTTAACAGACTAGAAAGAGGAGGAGACATGCTTATTTATTTGTTGTTGTTAACACATTTATTTCAAAAAAAAAAAAAAGAGAGAGAGAGAGAGATTTGAGATGACAAGGAATCCCTACGTATCATTCGTAGACATATATATGTAGTATGTATTAATATGTATGTATGTATGTACGATCACATACAACTCATGTTCTATATTTAAACAAGGAACCCATAATTGTGGGTACTTCACTCCTCCAGGTAACAACCCAAGTTGATATTGCCTGGCTCCTGGGGACTCTACCCTGGCACTGGCTATGTGGGCAATCATCCCTCTGGGTGTCTGAAGAAAAGAATGACTCCCCTGGGTAAACCTGGCAATTCACAGAGTCTATTCCTTTTCCCCAGGGGGCAAATCACACTTAAGAAAGTTGCATAACAACTTGGTGCTGCTGCAGTCTCAGCTGAGCACTCAAGGAGGGTCCTTTCTGTAGCTTCTTTCTTTCCTGTAGTGGCTGTTCCAAAAGTTGAACACTGTCCTTGCATTTCTTGACCACTCAGGAACATCATCTCAGCAGGTGATTAACCACTGAATTAATAAGAAAAACAGCAACTATTACCAATGAATTTCCTTAACTTTCTGCCATCTCTGTCCACTCCAACCTATGAAATTATTGCCATTTTCACCTGTCTTTGGTTTCAGAAAAACAGGTATGACTGCTCCCATCAACCCCCAATCCTTACTCTCTTATGCAGCTGTCCCCTTCCTCCCCTGCCTCCTCTCTCCTTCTCTCAAAGAATGCTTACCACTCTGATATTACAACAACAAAACGAAAGCAAAAACGAGTACCCTCTATGTGAGTTCTTTCTAGACACCCACCTCTCTTCATCTATAACTAAGCTTCTAATAAAAAAGTCTGGAGTCTACACCAACTCTCTACGCACCCCCAACTCCCACTAACTTCTTGCCCCTCTGCAATCTACTTTCTACTCTCAGCACTTGAAACCGAAGAGGTTAACAATGACCAAGTCCAATGGAAGCTTGTCATTCCTTCCTCCTTGATCTCTCTGTGACCTTTGGCGCTGCTGCCCCTTCCCTTCCAGAAACTCTTCTACCTTGATGTCTTATTTTTCCTTTCAGATGGATCTTTGTGACTTTTCTTCAATGGCTTCTCTTTTGATGTCTCCTTTTATTATTTTTTTCTGCTTCTCTCTTTGTGTAGGTTTTACATAAATAAGTAATGTTCCCCAATGAATCACACCTCTGATTGTTTTCTGTTCCCCTCCACATTGATTCTGGGTTTGACCATGGGACTTGCTTTGGCCAATGGAACATCAGCAAACCTGAAGCAAGCAAAGGCCTGATAAGTGCTTGCATCTTGAGGCTTGCCTCATTGGAACACTCTCCAGAAACTGCCATGTCATCAGGACGACCAAGACGAAAAGCCAAGTGGGGGCTAGAGGGGTGGAGTGAGAGAGAGAGAGAGAGACTCAACTACTCCAGCCTTTCCAAATGAACCCAACCCCCAGACAACCCACCAGATGAAATGTAATTTGTTGTTTTAAGCCACTAAGTTTTCAGGTGGTTTGATATACAGTAATAGACAACTGAAAAAGATTCCTGCCATCGGCATGATTTCCTCTCCGGTCACATGCATTCCCAAGCAATATCATCCATTCCAGTGGATTTAAGCACCATTCATACCTTATGATTCATACACCAGTATCTCTAGGCCAGATCAGTCCTCTGAGTTCTCATCTCTTACGTAATGGGCATCCCCACTTGAATGCTCTACAAGACACACCGAAGCCCTGTGTTCTGCAGCCTGCTCCCACTCTCGTTCACATCTGGGTTGGTAATGCAACTGCTTATCCAGTCTCTTAAGGTAGAGACCGAGAAGGGCATCCTCATCCTTTCCTTTCATTCACTTCCCAACAATCAATCATTCACCAAATCTTACCAAACATGTCACCGAAATCTCTCTCTCATCTATTCCTTTATCTCTACTGCCTCGAATGCTGCCCTGGTCAAGGGCCTTCTCATGCTGTACTGTTTCGGACCATCACTGATGTCCACTCTCTGCCAACCTACTCTGAGATTTGCTTCACACAGCCAACACACTCCTATTTGTCCTTACCATTTTCCCGCTCACTTTCTTTTTGTGACTGCTCATGACCTATAGGATAAGGTAAAATATCTTAATATGTTACAAAACCCTTCTTCACCTGGCCCTACCTTTTATTTCCATCCTCATTTTCCCTCCTGTGTATGCTGTGCTCTATCTGAGCCAAATCACTTGCAGTGCTGACACTAGCCATCTGTCCCCTGCATGTCTCGGCTGGTTTTCCTGCCTGGTGAGCTTCCCCACCCTCTGCCATCTGCAGAGTCCAGCAAGGCTCATCTTCGTTTAAATGTCATATCCTCTGTGGTGCCTTCTCTGCCTCTCTGGGAAGAAGCTGACATAGTTGTTCCTTCTGAGCTATCATTATACCCAATAATACCACTGTTGTGCACATTTTAATTGCAAAGACATCCTTAAACGTTTGCCACCCCTAAGAGATTCACAAAGCTCCCTCCAGGGTGGGGATTCGCTTCATTTTTGTGCTTGTAGCAGCCGGCATAGTGTATGATGCATAGCAGAGGCCCAATAACTATTGGTGAATAATACACTATATTTTTCTAGCTTAAATGTTTTGTAAAAGTATCTTATAATTAGCTAAGTTAGCACTACAAATTTCCATTTGTTAGACTAGAGATGGAGACGATGAGAGGCTTAGGGGATTTCCCAATATTACTTAGGATAAGTTTGGTAACACCAAGTCATGGGACATCAGAGCTAGTACCTGAGGGGAGAAGAGTGGCAGCACCACTTTGGAACTATGGCCCCTGCACTCCCCATCACTGCTCCCTCCAGACAGACACTGCCTGCCTCCACCATGGGGTGAGCGGTGCTTCATTTCTGCCTTCTCTTCCCCTTCAGATGACAGCCCACGTGGCAGGCAATTAGCAAAGTCTTTAGTCTGGATGGTATAAAGAAGTTGGCAGTAGCTTTTATGTCTTCCCTTTTCTCGTCTTAGGAGATCTTCCTCACTTTTCTCCCTGCTTTAGGTCTAGTTTTCCCCATTCTTTGCTCAACCAGAGAGATCTTTCTAAGTGCAGATCTGACTTGTTACTCTGTTGCTGAAAACTCTTGAATGACTGTGTACAAACTTTGGGGTATATCTAGAGCTCTCCTTGGCCCTTTCTATTTACTTCTCTAGTCTAACGCCCTACCACTTCCTCACCCCTGCTACTTATACAGGTGTGTAAACATCTATCGAGTACCTTCTACATGGAGGGCTCTATGGTAACGAGGATCCTAAAAGACAAGACACAGTCATCACCCCAAGTAGCTCACAACCCAGTGATAAAATAGGACAAGAATTAATCATAATCAACATAGCCATGTGTTAATGGAGATAGGCATCCTTGGGAGAACAAAGGAAGGACAGCCAACCCAGGCTGGGTGAACACTGTGGAGGAAGATTGGCTCAACCTCCATGTTCTGTTTGTAATGGAACCACCTGTAGGAACCTCATTGGGTTTGGAAGCGTGGACCTCTGTCCTTTGTTGGGAGTCCCCCTTGCCTCCTTGTCCTGATGAATCTCCCTGTTCTGATGAATTCCTGTGCCTACTCAAAACTCAGAAGTACAAGGCACTCACCTTCTAGGAAGCCTGCCCTGCAGACCCAGGCAGCCAGAATCATTCCTTTCTTTATGCTATCACACACCATGAGTTCCTTGAGAACAGGGATCTTACCATGCCCCCAGTGCTAATATAGAATCTGGCACATTCTAGACATTGAATTAAGTGTTCACTGAAAGAATGGCTCAAACTTAGCTAACCTTGCTATCTTTGGGAGTCAAAAATGGCCTAATTCTAGTCCCAGTGGCTTCCTTTTCACCTAAGATGTTGACCTTCCTAACCTTGACCTTTGCCAGCAAAAGCTCCTAGCACTATTCTGTGCTATGCAGATGAAATGGGAGTTTTATCTAATGATTTTTAAATCAGTATACTATCTGCTTACTTAAAAGACACTATGGGACTGATAGCTAAAAAATTTTACACCACATATACCTGATAAATGAAAAAGTCCAGGGGGGTACCGCAAGTATAATTTTAAAAAAGAGTTTTTAGAAAAATATTTGAACTAATTGATACTCATATGCTATTTACGCTAAAAACCTGGGAGCAAAAACCTAACAAAGAAATAAGTCTTATTGCAGTGGAACCAAAGCCAGGTACACTTTAATCAGCATAAGAATGACCAAACAGTAATTTTAAAGCAGCACAACTAATGAAGAAAAGGGCTCTATCATATGGAAAGCTATAATCTTAGAGCACATAATAAAATGGAGATTTTTAATGTAAAGGAATGTGACCAATTTTCTAACAAATACACTAGCACTTACATATCCAACTGGGTTTTTTCTTTTATGAAAAAATTACAGAGGGAGATTATGCCATTGCTCCAGTGATACAGGAAAACATTTTTAGACTTTTCTTTTGGTGCTTTCTTCAACATTTATAGTCCTCTAAATATCTACATTTAAATTTTTCTATATACCGTGTCACAGCAGTAAATCTACATCATTTAAAGGCAAAATGCATTGTTTGGAGCTAGCCAAAGCAACTTGGATGTAAATTTGGTAAATGATGAATAATAATAATAATACAGTTTTTAGTGAAAGAGAAAAAAATATGGCACTGCAGAGAGTTATTTTCTAGGACTTGCAAGTTGATTCTGAACACAATTTCAAAAGATGAGTTCCAAAAATACCTTGAAGAATGTCCTCAACACTGGAATTAGTGTAATTTATATAATATTTTAAAGCTCAAAACATCTGGAAGGACAGATAGATTGAACTTGAGGTTTTTTTTTGGGTAGGAACTTACTCATTTATTATAGACATAAACAATGTCTTTGCTGAATTGGATAATGACTTTCAAATATTGGAAAAGAATATTTTCTCAATATTTTGCACTATTCACAATGTAATGGTGATAGACATAACATACTTTAAGGTTTACTCTGCTTTCTTAAGTCTAAATAATCAATGAAACAATAAATCAAGCCCTAATTTGTAGAGTTTGTCATTTCTGTAGTATAAATACTCCTATCATGGCTGGTTTCAAGCTACCAGTCACTGATGTCACTGAATGCAGAGTTAAGAAGAAACGTCACATGGCAACACACCATTACGCAGTATTTCTACCACGCAGATCAGTAAACGTAAATGACTTCAGGAGTACAGATAATAATAAAATGTAGCAAAATAAGTGATAATGAACTTGAATTTTAAGTGTTTGAGAAGGTTGAGTGTTTTTTTGGTTATTTTGGATGTGCAAATTGTCCCTTTACTCCCCTTCTGAAGTATTATAGGTCAGTACATTACAGGCTGTTTTCCTAAGCAGAGACAAATATTTAGTTATCTAAACAGTGGAAATATAGGTCAGTTAGCATTAGTCTGAGTTCTGAGAAGAGATTGTTTCATTTCATGGGGCCTAGAAAACTTGGTCTAGGTTATGTTGTCTTAGATATTTTTCTCAACTACTTTCTGCTTGTGCCCACTCCATCTTTTAACACCCCACTTCCCAGGTCTCTAGTGCCTTTCTGCTGCCCTTTGGCTACAACTAACTCAGGCCTGTCCTATCCTCCAAGGGCTCAGATTCCAAAGTTACCATTCTCCCTACCACTAAATCAAAACTACCAATCCACTAGATTGTAAACTGCATGAGGACAAAGTTTTGTCTGTTTTATTCACTCCAGTATTTTAAGCACCTAGAATCAAGCCTAGAATCTCTTAGGCACTCCAAGTTGAATGAATGGCTAAGTCTCTAAATTTGTAGTCTATCTGGGTGTTGGAAAGAAAGCAACCCATTGAACTCATTTACACTCATCTGTGAATGACCAGGAGTCCCTTATCTTGCCCTAAAGTATTTGCATACTTAAAGGGAAAGCCTGTGAATTCAAATTATTCTCACTGGGAAAACTTCAATGGTGAAGCAAATGGAGAGAAAACATTCCAGGCTAAAGGGTCGTGGGGGGTGGCAGCTATGACTTAGGTAGGACGGAGCTGCCTAGGAGCTTGCTTCCGAGGGTTTCTGCTTTTTAAGACCTCTCAAATTCTGCACCAGCACAACTTATACAAGCTTAGAAAGTTCTTCATGATGGCTCAGGACAGTGACCAGGATGTGGAGGGAGAGTAAGTCAGAGAGGGGCTGCAGGGTTGTTTTTATGTTGTGCACTGGCTATATGATTTTACTATTTCTGGTATATTTCAAAAGGAAGTTTCCTAACTTTCTAGTTAAAGGTACAAGGGCACAGGGGGATCTCCTCAAAATCACTTAATACTATTTGTTGATCACAGTTACTGTAATATTATACTTTCACCATATGTAGATGTCATATTTTTTTAGCTTATAAATTGTCTTGAAATAGATGCATATCTGATATTGACCAGGGACATAATGTAAAAGATAAAAATTTCCTTTATGCCACATTATTTTTTATGTATTCAGATACAGTCAGGTACTACTGATTTTTTTCTAGACATTGTGTTCTGTCTTTAACACCTCTCTCCTCTCTCTCTCTCTCTCTTTTACAAACACACACACACACCCAAAGCATCCCTTATATGCTTTTATTGAGAAATACAAGCTTTGTGGAAATGGAAGCCTAATCTCAGAATTGTGATTCTTGGTTTATGACACAAGGCTATAAAAAAGACAGAAGTTGATTTTAGTGTTTTCAAAATTTAAATTTCTGCTGATTATCTGTAAATTCCTTGATTAAAACATTTCTTTTAAAAATGCAACTCAAATATATGATGAAAGTAAGTCAAAAGCAGTGCCTTTTAACAAACCACAATATAGTAACATATTTATAAAATTATTACTAAAATTAGGAAATAAATGTTTTAGTGATTAAGTCTAGGATAATCAAACTTATTGAATAGCTGTAGTAGCTATATAATGAAATAGTTTTGTTTAATCTTTTGTCCAAATAGAAATATTATGATTATAGGCATCACAGGTGGTACAACCTCAAATAGTGAATGAGAAGATTAATATATTTTGCATAGTTTTGCAATTTTCTTAGTTTATTTTGGATAATAGCAAGTGACTCTACTCTGTATCCATCACAGGACAGCCTTTGGTTGAAGAAAGTTTTTTCCTTGATTTAAAAACAAATGCAACGTTTAACCTAATAGTCTGAAAGCTTACAATTGTTGGCAGTTTAAAAGATTATAATTCCTTAGTAGTTTGCACAAAAACGGTGCTTAATAAGTATTTGTAGATCTATCTCATATAAGGAAAATTAAAGAAAATTCCTATAAATTTAGTATTCATTTTGTACCGCGAAGAGAAATAGAGTAAGAGATTCGGATACTTAAGGCCATAGGATCGTATACAAGTGCCATTTTGGCCAAAGAAAGATTAAAACATTCTAGTCCTGACACGTTTAATAAGGGACGCACATCCTATTTCTTTGTTTCATAACCATTGCGCTCTTTCCTTTCTCTGTTTCTTTTCTTCTTTTTTTGGTATAGTAACAAATTCAACAAAATCAGTGCCATCTAGTTAAACTTTTTGATTCAGTAGTGGATCCGGTGTCCTACCAACGAAGAGGCAGGGAAAGCGACGTGGAGAAGCAGGAATGGACCTATTTGAAATTGAACGTGTCCATTCTAAATAATTTCATGTGGGAAAATAATTTCAAGTTGAAAGACAATTACAGAAGGGACACCCGAACACCTCCCGCCGCCGCCGCCGTCCGCGCAGCGCCCGAGACCCCTCGTCGCGGCCGGTCGCAGCCGCCGCTTCCTGCCCCGGGGCGGCGCAGCCCGACTCCGGGAAGGTGCCGCGCGGGGAAACGTGGCACCGTCTCCAGCCCGCGCCCGGGCGCCGCGGCCGAGCGCTCGCGGGGCCACCGAGGAAGGCTGCGGGGCAGCCGCGCACCGACCGGCCCGGAGAACCGCCCGCAGCGCCGGCGCCCGCCCGGGGACGGGAAGTGGCGCCCGGCCCGCCCTGCGCCGCCCGCGGCCCCGGGGCTCCGCGCCGCCCCCTTTCTCTCGGCCTCTCCCTCGGCCTCCGCCACCCCGGCCGAATTCTTGCATAAATTATGCCAGGCGCGCCTGACGTCAGGTGGCGGCGCGCGGGCGCGGGCGCGGCGCGGAGGGAGCCGGCGGCGGGCGCGCGCGGCCCCGCGGCTTCGGGCGCGCGCGGCGTGCCGGGGGCGCGCGGCGTGCCGGGGGCGCGCAGGCGCTGGCGTGCTGGGGCCGCGGCGGCGGCGGCGGCGGCAGCGGCGGCGGCGGCGGCGCAGGGGTAGAGCCGTGGTGGTGCGGACGCGCTCGTGCTCGGGAACTATCGGATTAAACTTGAATCGAGTGAAATTACACAAAGGAGCGCCGCGGAAGAGGCGGCCCGGGGACCCGGAGACCCTGAAACTCGCCAGAGCCCCGTTCGCCCCCGGCCAACTCTGCGCCCGTGATTCAGCCCCTGGCCGCGGCTGCCGAGCCAACTCCGGAGCCCGCTCTGCGTTTTGTTTTCCCCTCGGCACAGCGCAGCGGAGGAGCCCGACGACCGACCGGTGAGCGCGAGAGTTCGCCCGGCGCCCCCGGGAGGGGCGGCGGCGGCGGCGGTGGCAGGAAATCGCTGCGGGCCGGGCCGGGGCCGCGCGAGGAGTTGGGAGCGAGGAGTTGGGCGTGTGCGGGGCGAGGGGCGAGGGCGGGCTGGGGCCGGGGCCGGCGCGGGAGCGCTGCGCCGCCAGCGCCGTGTCGCCGGCGTCGCCGCCCGCGGGGCCCGAACCCACGTCCCGAGCGCCGCCCGGCGCCCCAACTTTTGCCTGCGTCCGCGGGGCCGGCGGCGGAGGGGGCGCGCGGTGCGGCCGAGGGTCACTTCCTCGCATGTAAATGGCTTTTTGTTGTGCTGCCGGCGTAGGGGGGGACGGGGGACAGGAGGGAGCGTGTCTGCGCGCGGGGGAGCGCGAGCGCGTTTCCTCCCGCCGGCGCCGAGCACGAGTTGCCGGCTCCATTCGAGAGAAAAAGGAAGGAGGAAAAGTTGGGCTCCAACTCAAGTGCGAGCGGGCGATGGGCGCGCGGGCGCGGGGCGGCTGAGCGACGGCGGCGGCGGATCGGGGACGGCGGCGACCCCCGCCTCCCGCCCCCGCCCCCCGCTCCGGACCGACCACGCCGCGCTCGCCGGGAGCGGCGGCCGCACCGGCGCGAACAAAGTGCGTCCCTCCCGGCGCGGCGGCGCCAGCCCGCGCGGGGACGGCCACCGAGCGAGGTGGGTCGGCGGCGGGGAAAGTGCACGGGGCGCCGCGTGGGGCGGGGGCGGCGCGAACGCGGCGGCGCGGGGGGCGTCCCGAGCCCAGCCACTGCCGGCCGCGGGAGCAGAGTTGCGAGCCCAGAGCCGGGGGCTCCCCGGCGGCTCCCAAGTGCGCGAGGAGGAGAAGAAAGGGAGCGGGGTCGGGGCGAGCGCCGGCAGGCGCGGCGAGGAGGGGACCCCACCTTGCCGAGCTGGCCGGGCCGCCGGCGGCGGCAGCTGCATAATAGCGACTTTAACCCCCGGACTCAACTCGGCTCTCCCGCCCCCCAGCCCGCCGGGGGTCAGCGCCGGTGGGGGGGTCACCAGGTGGCCCCCGAGGTGGCCCGGGTGCGCTCTGCCCCCGCAGAGAGCCACAGCTCGGAGCGTGAGCGGCCGAGGTGGCTGGAGGCCAAGCGGTCAGCGGGGAGAGGAAGGAGGGCGGCGGGGGACGCGTTGTTTGTTTGGTTCGCACCGGGGACTGGGCTCGCCGGGGGCGCGGGGCGCGGGCGGGGGCGCGGGCACCGGGTGGGCTGCGGTGCGAGGCGGGCGCAGCGGCGCGGGGCCAGCGCGGCCGCCAGGGTGGGGGTGGGCGGCGGACCCCGGGCGGAGTGGGGGGGCTGGCGGGAGGCTCCGGGGAAGGAGCCGCCGGCCCCGAGCAGCCATCATTACCGAGCCGCCTTTCTCCGGATGGCTCTGCCTCGAGGAGCCCGGCGCCGTGGGAGCGCACCCCAAACTCCCGGCTGGCTGCCCGCTTTGTGAGCGCCCCCGTGGAGCGGGCGGCGCGGAGAGTGCTCCTGCTATGGGTCGGACTCCTTTCCCGGAGGTCACTTTCCGAGACTGTTCACGCCTCGGTTTTAAACTAGTTTTTTCCCCCCTCTTCTGAACAGACAATGGACAAAAGAAAAGTAGCAACCCACATGGAGAGAGTTTCCTTTTGAATTGCTAGAATTAGATACACTATCTAGCTCTCCACTTGCTAAGTATACTTTTTAGTTTCTCCTTGTATATTACCTAGCAATCGATTTAAAAAACATCTTAAAAAGTGTCTATCTTCTGGGCTTGCTTTGTAGGATACGTTAAAGATCTTAATTTATTTTTAAAGGATTATGTGAAGGCCTTGATTTTTTAATTTTCTAAAAATTTAAATTTAAGCCGTTTTTGCAGCGGGCGATACCTTTCTAAAGGATTGAGTGTTATTTCCCCCCAATTCTCTCTAAGTGGGGGAGTCCTCAGTACACGTAGTAATGAAATAGGAAAGAAAATATGTGTCTTTATTTCCTCACTGATCTAATGTAACGATGACAAAAAAAAAATCTTAAGTGACTATGACCTTAGGAGCATGGGTAGTACCTACCTCATTTATCCCAGTTATGATTACGTTTAGATTTCAGTAATGTCTAAGTACTAGGTAATTCCTATTTCAGGAATAACTTGAGCAGTGATTTTACGAAGTTGAATCCTCCTCCCAGCCCCCAGAGTACATCTGTCGCGCAGTGTTTTTGTCTTGCTGTTGCACAACAGAAGCCCTCCAGTCTTTACCCTAAAATGGCAGCTTTCATTTGACTGGGGCCCATTCATTGACAATGATAATAAAGAGGCTGAAAGCTAGATGCTCGTGGCACAGAGTGGGACTCCGTTTGCCTCTCTAGGTGATAAGTAGGAGACATTTTATGTCTAACAGTTTGCTCATGAAAACTTTATTTTCTCTGAAAAAATCTATACTGTAGAAAGAAGTTACAAAGTAAAATAAGAATTTGGAAATGGAAAAGGGCTTGAGCAGCAAATTTTAGGAGCTAAATTTTCTTATTTTTCCCAATAGGGGAAATACGGCATTCTCTCTTTTTTGGTAATCTTCTGATAAATGGACATCATGAATTTTTGTCAGGCTTGTAACAGGTGAATTTCCTCATCATGGCACTCGAGAAGTGAGATTGTGTTTTTAGGACTGTGGATTTTATTATTTATATCCTTTTGGTATTTTCTATTTTTTCTTCCTCTGTGCAAGTCACTAAATTGAACCGTGATGAATTCTATCCTAGGTTTATGCTTTCAAGATTCAAATGAGTTTCTGGATAAGAAATGAATTATAATTAAGAAAAAACTGGTATGTGAATTCTGAACTCTGGTTATATTGGTTTAATGAACGGATTTATTTTTAAATTAGTTTTTTTAAAAATTACTTCCTTTTCTGTGTCTTAATATGAAAGGCAGAAAAAAGAAATGCTAGAAGGGTTGTATAGGTGACGGCTAAAACCCCAAACATTATTTTCCTCTTTCAAGGAAAAAATTTAACACTTTTTTTCAAAGTTGAAAATATAGAAGTCAAGTTTAAAATAATGTATTCAGCAACTTAGTTTTAAAATAATAAAACTATATTTGGTCTAGTTTTTAATCAGTTTGACTTGTAGGAACATTTCCAAAACTTTTCCTGAGAGTCTTCTACATTAGTCTTACTTTTATTGAGTTAAAATGAATGCCATGAGGAGTACCTTTATAACACTGTAACATCAAAGAAACGTTGCCACCTTTTCTTCATACAGGTGCAAAGTGAATAATGTGATACAGTTTTTAAGCGTTAGGTCAAAGCAAGAATATATTTGTAAGAGAATACACTCTAAATACTTCTGTGTACCTGCTGTGTAACCCATAAAAGCTAAGTCCAAGTTAGGGTAGTTATTTCAAACCTAGGATTACAGCATTTTATTCCTTTTGCTTGAGAAAGTTTGCTTGCCATAGTCACTGAAGTCAGTTTTGATTCGGCAAACCTTGGCAAGCCTTCCATGTGTAAAAGCAATGAAAGGCAGTACTTTCCCTCAGGGAGTTTACTTTCTAGTAGGGGAGAGGCTTCTATAGGTAAACAAAAGTCACATTTGACTTTTAAGGTAAACTTTTTATATAAATGTTATCTTTCATTTTTCATTATCCAAAATACAGCCTTTTGGGTTTGATAGCAGATACCATGGCCATCTTAGAAACATCTACTATAAATAAGGCATTGCAAGAATTAAAATGCTTAGTCAGGTCTGAGCAAAGTGTGTGACTGCAAAAAACGGCTCTTAAAACTTCAGCTTTGTAAGAAAGTGACTTACTTCCAGTATTCAAATGATTTCTACATGTAAACAGGTAAGCACATAAATAGATATAGTCACACAGCTAAATTCACTTAAAAAGATGGGGAGGAACATCTTAGGTGGTATTGAAATATCAGGAATACACTGGCCCTGTGTGATTCTTTCAATTGTCCTGTTCCTTCACATGGACATATTTGTGTATCTTTTTTAAAAAAAGTGTTTTTGTGCCATTAGAAATTGAGAATTTAGCATTTTTCTAAACAGGTTTCTGTAACTATTATAGCTTCATTAGTTTGGGAGGTTAAATTTTCTTCATTAGAAAAAAGTATTATTAATAGTAAAAAAAATCTTTCATATTCAAAGATGACTGATGTTAAAATGTAAAAGAAATTGAGAGTCAATGATCACTTAGTTTTTTTGTAAAAAATATGAAGGCGGAATGATTTATTTCAGTTTGGGTATCAATCAGGTTGCGATTATGCCAGAAGTCCGTAGCTGATTATGATGGTAGTTAAGAGGTGAGAAGATAATTAAAAACACTATTACTACACTTCTGTATTTTACTTTTATCAGTATATTAAATATTTTAAATGAAATTACATCTGTGTGATAAAAATAACAAATAGAAACAGGAAGTCATAATGATACTGTTAAATAGAAATTCGTTTTATAATCACTAGAGAGTCTTTGGATATTTAGAGTGTGAGGACCTTAGAGAACTGATTGAACTTTCTCGTTTTACGGATTAAGAAACTAAAGCCCAGAGAGATTAATTAAACGAGCTGCCTCTGGCTGGTCACCCAGTTATTGCAGAGCTTATCTCAGTCACAGTTGTCATCTTGGTGCCTAGCACGGTGCTGGTGTGGGAGAGGTTCTGCGTTTGTCTTTGTTTGATGACCAGCTGGCTCTGGAAGAGTCTGTCTCTTCCTCATGTTCTGACTCAAAAGTACCTCCTGCTTTAGAATCCTGCAGCATATGATAACATAGCTCTTCAAGGTGTTTTGAAGCCAACAATAATTTGCCTCTACTGTGTTCGGAGTTTTTTTTTTTTTTTAAACTATGATTATCCACCTAGAAAAATGGAGAGATAATTATTCCAAGATTTGATTACTGTTTTCACTTTAGAAGCATGTATTCATTTCCATAACTAGATTCCTGTACCTTTTAACTAATGTTAGGTGACTGCAAACATTTTTTTCTTGGAGAATTTTTATTTAGTTTTGTTTTGTTTTCACTTTGAAAATTAGAAGTGTCTTTTTAAAAACAAAAACGTAGATATTTATGAAGAAGCATACTTTGGTAGTAAAAAGCTGATTAGTTCTCGGACTTGTTTGCTTGTGCTAATGTGGAATCTAAGACACCTTTTTCTTTCTTGGCCTTTTCAGCCTTGCACTGTCTCTGTTGGTGTCAGGCTTGACTTTTGTGGCAAGTGAATTTGGACTGTGATTAGTTTTCCTGTTTCATCTTGGTTTTTTGTTCATCGATTCAACTGTTTACTGAGTACTTGCTACCTGAAAGGTGCAATGCTATGAACTGGGCATATGGTGGTGACCTGAGAAGACATGGCAGACCCACACAAAATATTAATAAAGTGATTGCAAGTTCATAGGTGCTATGTGTTGGGTACCAGGAGGAGTGAGAGCTTATGACTTGGAGAGTCCACCAGTTGTATGGGGCATTACCCCTAGAAAATAGCTTTAGCACTGCCATCCAAATGATGGTAGAAGAAGGGGTGAGGGTGACCTGGAGGGAGGCTGACATGTTTGAGGCCTTCAGAAAGCTTTGAGATGAGACCCAGGAGGCAAGCAATATTCAGCTTGGGCAGGGCTTGCAGGATATGGAATTTCAGATTTTTGAAAAAAACAGTAGCCACTGATGAGTGTTAAGCAGTGTTTGATATAAGCAGAATTATGTTTTGTAGAAGATTAAATTGGTAGGTGGAGGAAGGAGAGTAGGTTGCAGTCAGTATCCTGCCTACATTTTTTTTTTTTTTTTAATTCAAGGTCTTACTCTGTTGCCTGGGCTGGAGTGCAGTGGTGTCATCATACCTCACTGCAACCTCAAACTCCTGGGCTCAGGCGATCCTCCTGCCTCAGCCTTCTGGCTGGCTGGGACTATAGGCACAAGCCCCACCACGCCTGGCTAGTTTTTCTATTTTTAGTAGAGACGGGGTCTTGCTCTTGCTCAGGCTGGTTTCAAACTCCTGGCCTCAAGCAATCCTCTCAGCTGGGCCTCCCAAAGTACTGGGATTACAAGCGTGAACCACTGTACCTGGCCTCCAGCCTGGTTTTGTTGTAGTTGGTGGGATGCGGAAATAACAGTGATTTGGAGTAGATTGGTGGCCATGGGGGTGGAGAGAAATGGACATATTTGAGAGCTAGCAAAGGGTCTTAATGAATGAAACTTGGGGATAGATATGCTCTTGGACAGGGAGATCTCAGGGAATTTAGGTTTCTGGCATATTCCCTGCTTGGCTGATGATGCTATTCACAGAGACGGGGAGTACCTCGAAAAGATCAGGCTTGAGGAGGAAGATCATGAGTTCTTGTAGCATATGACTAATGGGCCATGATACCATTGTTTTAATCCTTCTTTCCATTGTTAGTGGCATCCCACCTAGCTTTCCCAAAAGATGTTGGTGTGTGGTGAGCCCACCAAGGAATGTCAGTGGGTTCAGTGAAGTGAGAGAGGGGAGGGAAACTTTACTTGCTAAATATGTAGCAGTTTGCTTATTACTTGCCTAACACACAGCACTTCGTAGGAGTTTGCTCATCATAGGTTGAGCATAGAATCCTGTCATAACCAGGCTTTGTCACATTTTGTTCTTCTGTGTCTCCCCTTCTGGAGGCTGCCTTCTGTTGCTAGTTGCATATGGGAACAAGGTCCTTGGGCTCCCCAGAGTTAGCTGGTGGGTTACGCGTGCTCTCAGTGCTGTGCTTCTCACGTAAAGGGAGTTAATTGTTTTAGAAGATGGTTGCAGTCATACGTAGGTGTGGTAGGAGTGAATACATGATTTAAATAATTATAGAGAAAAATACCAGCCTTGGTCAGAATACTTACCTGGTTTTTAATAGAGTATATATAAACTAGTTTAATATGTAAATTATCTTCAAAGCCACTTCGTTCAATTATTATAAAAAGTGGATTATACAGCATGGTTGCTGGTGGCAAATGAGAAATGCTGGCTGTTAAATCCAGAAAAGCTTCTGAATTGCTGACTTTAATATTATATGAGATAACAAATTATGAAAATCCTGAACATTAATTTTGAAACAATTTTTGAGGGAAGCGTTTGTATTTTTGTTTTTGCCAGCTCATGTAGGTAATAGTATTATCCATTTTTATTATAGATGAGATTTTGTTCTTGGTGTACATAAATATATCCTTCCCAAAACTCAGTGTCTTTGATCGGGGTCAATTTCAAAGATACTTTCAGTATCATAGGCCATTCTGGTGGCTGTTGTGTCTCAGGTCAAGCCCTCCAGGGTCCTTCCTGTCTCCTTCAGGTGGGCAAGATTGCATGGCTTTATAGGCTAATTTGAGGACTTATATCGGTTGTAGGGATGTGTGCCACCGGAAAGTTTTACCTCTGCCTTGAGTGGTTTTGAGTGACTTGAATAGGTTTAAATACAGGAGAAGTAACGTTTCCATTGTGGAATAGTAGAAAAGCTCAGTGTGCTGACTTCAGTTTCAGGTGGGCTTGTGCCAAACACTCTGTGGCAATTTACTTGTAATAATATTTCTTTAACTTGCTAGTTTAAAATTTTTAAAAACTCCTTTAAAATGGATTGTGTTATTGGCCGGGCACAGTGGCTCAGGCCTGTAATCTTAGCTCTCTGGAAGGCCGAGGCAGGAGGATTGCTTGAGCTTAGGAGTTCGAGACCAGCCTCAGCAAGAGTGAGACACCCCCCCTCCCCAGCAAAAAGAAAGAAAGAAAGAAAGAAAAAAAAAAAAGCCAGGTGTTTCAGGGTGTGCCTATAGTCCTAGCTACCCAGGAGGCTGAGGCAGAAGGATTGCTTAGGAGCCCCCAGGAGCTGGAGGCTGCGGCGAGCTACAGTGACACCACTGCACTCTGCCCAGAATGACGTAGTGAAACTGTTTCAACAACAGCAACAAAAAAAACAAGGCAACTGAGCACCCTTCCTCACAAGCCCTCAGCCCTTCATATTAAAAAAAAATACATTGTGTCATTAGCTCTTGTCAACAGTGTGTTCTTGTGGTTTAAGAAATCATTTCTACTTCAGAGATGTAGACATTGAATGACAAGGCGCAGGAAGGCTCCTGTGATGTGGGGTTTGGTGGAGTAATAGAGGGGATGCTAATTTGGGGCCCATCTCCCCACTTGGCAACTGCAGAGATCATGTGGTTGGTTTGAGTTTCCCACCGTATGTCTCGTGACCTGGGTCAGGCACAGAACCACTGCTGCCTGTGACCTGGGTTTCCACACCCAGCCTTTGTGTAGACAAAGGCGGGGAATTAGACACAGGCATGAGTTTTGATGTGCTACCTACTCTCCCTGGTATCTTCAACGTAAAACAGATTTTTATATCTTACTTGCAGCATGCCTAATAAAGGGTATGTGGAAGCTTAACAATTAATTTTCCTCCTAGTTCCGCAGCAAGTTTAGAGAACTACTATAACATTTTAAAGATTCCACTTTGTTCTCTTTTCATCCTTTTGAAAGAATAAACATTTAATTAATTTTTGTGGTTTTTTTTTTTGAGACATGGTCTCACTGTATTGCTCAGGCTGTACTCCACCTCCGAAGCTTAAGCGATCCTCTTGCCTCAGCCTCCCTGGTAGCTGGGACTACAGGCACGCATGGCTAAACCTGGCTGCATGAGCGTTTTAGAAATCTGTTCTGTTGATACTTAAAACATAATTAGCAGATGTGCATATTAATTTAACACACCTAAAAACTATTAAACATCTTTAACATAATACTAAGCAGGCAAATATTGAAAAGTCCCTTGAAGAATTATAAGCATGCTTTTAGTTTCCAAGGCAGTGCCTGCTAGCGCACTAAGTGAATAATAAAATCAGTTTGAACACAGGTATACAATTTTAAAAAACGCCTTAGTTGGTGATATCTTTTAAAGTGTATGGGGCTAGCAATTATTTTATTTATGGGTAGTACTGGCAATATGTTGAAACTATTAAGCCTAGATTCTTAAAGTGAACTTTCTAAAAAAAAAAAAAAAAGTCCCTATTATATAGTATGTTATGTTCTTATATACTTGACCTTGATTGTGCTTGAAGTTTTGCTTTGGCCAATTGCAGGCATATTGATCTTGTCAGAAAAATCATGCAGACTCATCTCGAGAATTTTAAAATCTTGATTTAATTAATAACAGTGTCCCCTCCCCCCTATTAAGTGTGTATTGGGACAATCAAGGAAAATAGCACAGAAATAACAAGACAACATTAAAAATAACAGTAATAACCGTAACGACTAGCTAGCAATTATTGAGCATTTTCAGTTGGTGAGGTATTATATTGGGTGTTTTAATGGATCATTTGCTCACCAGAGCAACTGTAGGTAATAGGTAGAATTATTATCTCCATTTTACAGATGAGGACACTGAGAGGGTTGAGGAGTTAAATTACCCGGGGCCATTCAGATTGGCCAGACTCCAGAATCTGCGTGCATTACCAGTCATGTGACTGTTGCCATCTAGACCAGCTCTGAAGCTTGCATTATTGCTGTCTTACTAGGCGAAGGTGCGTTAAAAATACCAACAACAAACACCCTGTGATCCTATATCATACTCTACTGCTATATCCTATCAGCCCAGGTATTTCGGTCCCTGCTTCCTCTGTTTGTGCCTGCCGTGGTTGTGGGGCCATATGTTATGGGATTTCCTGGCACGTAAAATGACCGGGGTCTGCGCCTTTTACTCTTAAGACCCTTCCTTTCCCATGGAGATGAGAGCAGTTGTTTTTGTGGAGGTTTCACTCTGTGGTGGTTGAGAATTTGAATTCTGAGGTGATCATGGGTGTGGGCAAATTCCATCAGTTCTAAAATATTTGAACTTTCCAATTCAGACTAGAGGCCACAGGGCGTTCTCAAGTCTACAGGACCTTCGGGTCCTCAAATCTCAGAACTCTTACTCAGTCCTTTTTTCGACCAAGTTCTATTTACTATTAATATGTAAGGAAGAGATAAGATGAGATCCAAAGTGGTAGTAGATTTGGGGTCGGAGTTTGGGATGTGAGTGTCAACTGTTCATAGAACTTGAGAAGGTTCCCTTGCTCAGGAAAACAAAGGCTCCTTAGAGTTCCACTGGTACCTGGCCTGGCATGGAAGTGGGAAAGATGGAGTATAAACAATTTTTATTTTATTTTATTCTATTTTATTTTCACTTAAAAATGACTTGGAATAATAAAATAAATGAGGCAAAATACAAACAATTGATATGCATGGATTTATGGGAGATCCTTATACTATTCTAACTTTACGGCAAGTTAGAATTGTTTTGAAATTGAAAGTTTTAAAAAGAACAGTGACCCTAAGGGTTTGATCTCAATAGTTAACATTTATGTAGCATGGACTTTGTGTGAATTAGCATTTTGCTGAGCTATTTACACAAACTGTTTTCACTGAATCCTGGAGTAGGATTAGTCAAAATGCTGAGGTAGGAATAGTAATGGCCATTTTACAGGTGAAGAAATGGAGTTTTAGAGACTATTTGATAAATTTGCACAAGATCACAGCTTTTAATTGGTAGAATTGGAACTCAAATCAGGATAGGCTCATTTAACAGCCTATAGTCTTAATTGCTCTGCAGAATTGCTTTGGATGGTCCCATCAAAATAACCTAGGTCTTAGAAGGGTAGCAAGAGCATATATCATGATCTTACACACCAGTGCTTTCTAGGACCAGCTCCTGGAGAGACATTGAGAGGCTGAAAGGTGTCTATTAACAGATTATAGTCACTGAGGCCTCTTTTCCTCAAATGTCATATCTTATCAATTGTAAACGCTTTCAACCTAAAAGACACATACTCATTGCAAGTCTTACTAGAGTTCCAACCCTGTTTTCATTTATCAGTCCAAGGCATAGCCGACATCAGAGTATTCAGCGTATTACAGAATTGGCTTTCCCCAAAGTTTCTCCCAGTGTTTATCCAAGATGTAATTGATTTAGCATCTTTTTCTTCCTACATGGACTAGAGCTGCCTAAGGATCCCAGGATGCTACTTAGGATCCCAGTCACAGCACTTGTTCCTCATATGTGCAGTAACTTATGTGAATATGCAGCCTTTGTGAAATACTTGCAAACTGCTTCTGCTACAACATGAGACAATCCATACACTCAGTCATATATTTAAATAGGTGTAGAATTCAAAGGTATAAATCAGTAGACTTATGTGTTATGGAGTGGGTGAGTGTTCCTTTGCCAGGGGATTTTAAAAAATGATGAAGTCCTGTCTTAATACTACTTTACCCCATAGAAATAGTCTGTGTTGATATATTTTTGAATTTTGTACATTTATTGGTTTTTTTCCCCCTTCACACTTCAATAACCTGTTGACGAGCTTCAGTGTTATGAACCTCTAGTTAAAACGTAAGTTTTGCTATTTTTGGTGCACTTAAGATTTTAATCTTGGCCTCAGTTGTGTTAAGTTTCCGAGCTATGTTTATCATCACATTTAGCATTTTAAGCTTCTCATTTTCCCACTCATTAAAAAACAAAAATAAAAATCTGGGCTGGTAAATAAAGCAAACCTCAATTTTATAAGGAACTTCGTGGCTACTCTGGGATGCTGAGAGCCATTCTGTTTAGCTGCTAGGGTCCAGCAGGATAGGGAAAACTGTTGTATATGCTGTCGAATGCACTGATAAGGGCAAAATTAAATGACAGGTAATTGCCCGTACTGTTGAGCACACAACTGTAGGGTAGCTGAGTTACTGGCTGGCAGGCAGTGCCACTGTACTGTAGCGGCAACGTTTTCATCTTGGCTGTTGTTTGACTTTTGTCTTGGTGTGGTGAACAAGAGGTGGATGGACAGGCTGTGGGAGCCGCACAGAAACCCAGGCTACACTAGCAGAATGGTTGACAGTTGAGGACTGCCTGTTATTCTCTGTAGCTCAGGATTTTCAGAACCCAGAGAGATGCCCATATCATTGGCATTATCCTTTATGGATCGACTACCAGAATAATAACATTAATAATAATACCTTCATTTGGCAAACTAGTAAAATGACACTTTACCTCCTCTTTAAAAGACTGCTTGGGCCACCTGATGAATCTAGTAAGTGATTGGACTCATTTCAGCTAACACTAGGTGAGAGGTGGGAAAATGGGTCTTTTTATTTTAGGCATTAAAGCAAAATTCATATCTTTATAAAATTTACTTGTGTATCCCTTACTCTTCTAATACTCCACTTTGTGTAAGGAGCCCCAACTCTTGCTTTTCTCACTCTTTTGAGACAGTTGCTTAGAATGTGCTTGTCCATCACTCCCTGGGCAGAAAAAAGTAAAGTAGTGGTTGCTACCTGAGTTGATGGGGTGGGTGCAGGGGTGGTTGGGAGCCTGGACTCCTCCCTCAGTCTTGCAGCTGATGTTCTTATCTTCTCCCTTCCACCTCACCAGCATTAAGAAGGCAGGGGAAATTAATTGGACAACTAAAAATATATAGAAAAAATTAGCCGGGCATGGCGGCGCATGCCTGTAGTCCCAGCTACTCGGGAGGCTGAGACAGGAGGATCGCTTGAGCCCAGGAGTTTGAGGTTGCCGTGAGCTAGGCTGATGCCAGGGCACTCTAGCCTGGCAGCAGAGTGAGACTCTGTCTCAAAAAAAAAAAAAAAAAAAAAAAAAAGAAGGCAGGGGGTTGTTTTGCAGAAACAATACATTCATTGGTCTTTAAGGAAGATTAGAATGGTGAGCCAGACCGAGGTAGCTTTCTCATGTTTTCTCCAAGGAGCCTATAAAATGGGTCTGTTGTATGTATGATTTTAAGGATCTTATATAATTTTAAACGAAGTTTATCTGGTTGAGCTTAGGATGACTAAGAAAATAGATACTTGTTGGGTGTTAGAATTAGCACGGTCACTTGGAGTGCCTGTTAAAATGGAGATTCCTCAATCCCACACAAGATTATTGAATGAAATCTCCATGAGTTATCTAGAATCTGAATTTTATCCAGGTGCTTTTGATGTACTCCAAAATTTAAGGTGAAACGTATTTAGACCAATATGTTAGTTATACAGTGAACATGCTTTGGTTTCAGCACATGAGAAGAGCCAAGACAAACAAAAAACATGCTTTGAAAATATTAAAAATTGAAAAATGATCATGCATAAATTCTCACAATATATTATATTTTGGAATTTGGCAAGTAATGGTATTCTCTTACATGGAAATGAGTGAAATGTGTTACTATTTGTCATGCCCATTAATTTATACAAAGTGAAGATGGATGACTGGTTAAGAGTTTGAAACCATAGTCTTTAAAAGTGGTGTTAAAGGGATGGAGAGTAGATTGCTTTGTATCTATTTGTTAAATGTTATTTTCATTCCTGTCACTGAATAATTAAAACCTCGCTTCATGTATAGATGTGGTTTACGTGGTAGATGTCTGCAAAGCTAATAGATTTGATAAGCAGCAGTAACTATTTTGGGGCACCCCATTTCAAGCCAATGTTATTTCCAAGAGCATGTAATACGTTTAAAATGAGAGTCATCTTAAAAGGCAATTTAGTGAGTGGGTTAGTGCCGTCTTGGAGGACTTGTTAGCATAATTTGGTATAAGACGGGATGCTCCTAAGGAAGATGTAAAGGAAGCACGTAATGGAGAACATTTCCCAGTCCACCCACCGCCCTTTCCTGTTTAACCCATGCTGACCTCCCATCCTACTGACACTTCAGGTTGTCCTAGACCTTGGCAGGGGCTGCCCTTAGTGCCACGCCTTGTGTCTTGCAAGGATGGCATCCTGGCATCCTTGCTCTCTCCACTGCCCTCCCTGACACCCACTTGGCTGTCAGAGTACAGTCCCAGGCCTGCTAGGCCGTGGGGGTCACTGTTACTTGCACAGGGGGGAACAGGGCAAAGACCAGTGTTTGGGGGACCTTCCCCTCACTCCCTTCCTGCTCTCCTGTGAAAAGAGTACCCCGTCTGTCTTCGACTCCCTGCAGACCTTGCTGCCCTCACTGCTTCTGCTGCTCGGCCCTCCTCGTGCCCTGCAGAGAGACCCCGCTGTGGCTCTGCCCCTCAGGCAGGGCTTGTGGGGTAGCCTCCGCGCAGACAAGGCCTCTGCTGCAGCTGGGCTGACAGCCTAGCGTAGAGGTGGCCCTGCGCCTGAGGCCTGTTCTCTCTGGCCTCCTCGGTGACAGGTGTCAGCCCCTGCTTGTTCCTCTCCCAGCTGGTTCAGAATGTGGTTGGGGAAGAAGAGGTGAATTTTCTGGCCTCCTCAAACCCGGTGACCATGTTCTCGGCATCTGATTGGAACTCGTTTTCCCATGGAGGCATTGTTGTGATTAGGTACTTAAGGGACACGGCGGGTTAGGCTAGTCCTTGTGTAGGTTAGCACAACAGTGCCCATATCAAAATAGTGTATCCGAGGGAAAGCTGTTAAACTATCATCTGAAGACTGTTTGGGGAGGAATTGCTTGGTAAAGTGAGAGTCACCTAAGGAATTGTCCTGTACGGCGTGATGTCAGCGTGGTGGAACCATTTGTGATATCGGCACTGGGACGGTCGTTTGCCTTGCAAGCAGGCTTTCAGGAATGGGTTTCAGAAAACGGGCCTGTCCAAACTAACAACAAGTGTGAACTCTTACATAAAGCGCCATGACCACGTCAATTCTAAGAAGGACTTTAATGAATGCCACGAAAGACAAGGAAAGAACTCAATAATGTTTTCAGATTCACATCTCTAAAGAGCAAATGACAATTTCTGTGTGAGGCTTATAACAAAATCTTTTTGGCTTTTGGAAACACGGATGTTCCTGGTGAAAAGTGCTGTTTTATTAACTCTTTTCAAAGATAAGAATCAAAAGTGTGCAGAGATTTAGGGTGTTTCTGCTAATTTTATCGTTTGGGAAGCTGTGCTGATGTAAAATTATGACTGTGCTGAGCTCTGTGGGAGACACTAAAAATGTCACCCCTAGCTAGGAAGTGCGGGTTAGCACACGCGTGACTGTGTGGAACCGGACGGCACAGCATGTGAGTAAGTGCTAAGAGGGTGTGATGTAGTGTAGTGGGGTAGTAGTAAAGAAAGAAATCAGAAAATGTTGACTTGCCCTCTCCTTCGAGAGGTTGGAGGCACTGAGCAATAATGTGAACAAAATGGCGGGGAGGCCATCAGCCAAGGGTCCCAGCAGGAAACAGGTGGCTGGCCCAGAACAACCTGTAGGGGCCAGGACAGGGGCCCTCTGTCCCCATTCCCCTTTTGGGAGGGCAGCTTCTTTGGAGCTATGGCCCAGGAGAGGAACACAGTCACCACCACAGCCTGTCCCCTCCCCCTCTCAACCTTCGGAAGGGACCAGCCTCCTAGGGCTTAGAGAGGGTCAGAATTGGCAGGGAAGAGAGAGGGGCAGGTGGGATAGGCGAGGACAGAGGTTGTTGGGCTTGACAGAATTGGAAGCTCAGACTGGGTAAGATCCTGACTTATGGGATGGAAACAGTTGAAAGGTTGATTTGGCAACATGTGATGGATTACAGTTGAAGGGAGGCTAGAAGCAAAAAGTCAGAGGCTGTTGAAGTAGCTGGCCAGGAGGTGGTGGAGCTTTGGCTAGCAAAGGGAAAATTGAGTGGGAGAGGAAGAGATGCAGTCAATGGACACTGGAGGTCGGGGTTGGGGGACAGGCACAAGTAGCTGGCCACTCCAAGGGGCCCAGCACGGGGCAGAAGATGGCTTAGAAAACCTCCTTTCAGGAGAAATAAGGTCCGATATTTGGAAATTAGATTTGATCCAAAAATAGAAAACATTTGAGGAGGGCAAGATGTATAAAAAGGTCACTTTAGAAAGATTCTGAAATAAAGCTACTTTACTGATGAAGTTCTGCAACTTGTAGGTCAAGAAAAGGCAAAATATTTAACATTTAAAAACAAATTTCTTTTTTTTTTTTTTTTTTTTAGACAGAGTCTCACTTTATTGCCCTGGCTAGAGTGAGTGCTGTGGCGTCATCCTAGCTCACAGCAACCTCAGACTCCTGGGCTCAAGCGATCCTCCTGCCTCAGCCTCCCAAGTAGCTGGGACTACAGGCATGCGCCACCATGCCCGGCTAATTTTTTCTATATATTTTTAGTTGTCCGATTA
>CAUYSK010041732.1:0-10451 GCA_963575035.1 Avahi laniger | reverse complement strand
AGTCATGTATAAGGACATTCACTGCAACATAATTTATGGTGTCAGGAAACTGGAAGTCAACAGGTAGCTATCACTTAGATAACAAGTAGGTAAAATATGGTGGATGTTGCACAGAGTATTAAAAAGCTTTTAGAAGCAATGCATTAGAATAACCAATATGAAAAGATCTTAAAAATTTAAGCATCACATGTACTCACCATCAAATTGGTATTAACTGATCAACACTTAACTGCATATATAGTAATAACATTCATCGGGTGTCAGGCAGATGGGAGGGGAAGAGGGGATGGGTATATGGTATATACACACTTAATGGGTGAGGGGCGCACCATCTGAGGGATGAGCATGCTTGAAGCTCTGACTCGCGTGGGGCAAGGGCAATATATGTAACCTAAACATTTATACCCCCATAATATGTTGAAATAAAAAAAATTTAAAAAGAAATAGTTAGAAATTTTGTACATAATAATATTCAATAGAATATTAACCAATATTCTAATTTTAAATTACTAATTCTTCCTCACTATAAACTGATAGAATACAAACCTTGACCTAGTTATGGTAGCTATCTCCAGTCTTGTGCAAATTCCATTTTAGTCATCTAGATTCTGTTGATTCCTTATTAAGATTTTCAAGTTGCACTTTTGCCACATCATTCTGCTGGGCCCTTATGCGGAGTTGCAGAAAATACTGTATCCAGAATCAATTGCTTAAATTTCCCACAGGTCTCCACAGCTATACCTAAAAAATGCTATTTTTCGTCAGTACATTGGTCTAAATAACTGTTCCTTGTTACCATTTAAGAATGAATTCTTTCTATATTTGATGTAAACTTCCATTTTCTAACTCTCACTGCTGCTCCTGTGGTCTGCGCAGCTACATAATTAGAAATTGCTAACATATCTCATCTCTTTTTAAAGGAAGAGTAACTTACATTGTATGGTTAATGAGGAGCACAAAAGAAAGGCAGCTGTGGAACTTCCCAGTTAATAATACTAAATACTCTTCTCCATCTATACCAGCCTGGGTTAAGCATTTCATATCTACAATGTGTTGGTTATATTTTAATTCTGATTTTAAAAAATGTACAATAATTTTTCTTCATTTCTACATTGTTTCTTCCAGTCCACTTACTTAAACCATTATAATATATGGAACTGAAATTATTTATAACATTTATTTAATAGTGTTTTATGTTTCCTCTTCTAAATGTTTAGAAGAAGTTGAAAAGACTATTATACACTTTTGCTCCAAGAGAGAACTTTCTAATTTCTCTTTGTGTGTGAGTATATATATATATATATATATAATATGTGTGTATGCATGTATATACATATTAATATATATAAACATAACATATATATGTATGTATATATACACATACATTTAGTGAAAAACTTTCAAATAACCCCTTGCTGACAGGTATTTAATATTTTCAGAGGTAGGCATGTGCATTTGAGCCAACAAAACATATTATCCCCATTCTTAGGTCACATTTTTGCTCAAATTTTTTTTTAATCATTATAACAAAAACAAGAACTCTAAAGCTTATAATTGCAGAAAATATTTTGTAGAGAAAATATCTGGTTACTCTGCACAAAGACAAATCTCTTCCTGATTTTTAATTTTTATTTTTTAAAACATGATTTATGTAGGTACAGCTATGCTTAGAGTCAAGTACCATACACGAAATTAATTACGAGATAGAGGTCTCAGTCAAGAGGCAAGAACTAACATCAATTAGGATATATTTAATATTAGAAACTACAAATAGAGGATAAGTCACATCAGACACAGAAATACAGCCAGAAAGAGACTGTCCATTAAAGAGAAATTGGTAATAGAAATATATATATATATGTATACATATACACATATATATGTAAATGAAAGAAATGTGCAAATTAAACAAATCTTTCTTAATTATGTTATTTCTTTTTATATGATAATAATTAAGTCTGGGAATAATTTCAGTTTGAGAGACACATGAGGAGTAGGTCCCCACCTTAGCTTATGACCTAGTCCTATCAGCTGGACACTGATAAGAAATGATCATGAAGTGATATTGGCTGGAGGAGAATATATTAAAGTTTATTTATAAGTCTAGATGTAATAGAATGGAAAGATTCCTTTTGCTAAAAGCGGGAAACTAGTGTCTTTAGTTATAAAATTCAGTCATACTTAACTAGTAATGCCAAGCTTAGAATGAATCTTACTGATAGTAAAACAAATTAATATAATCAACTTTCATCGAAAGTGTTTTTTCCTATTTTTTCACATTATTTTACAATGTTTTGAGGCATGAGAAAGTTTTAAATATTTATATAAGTGTTCTCTCAAAATTCAATGAACTTACTTTGGTGGAAGTCATAAATCTTATAATTGGTATTTTTATGCTTCCCTGTCTATACAATGCCCAGTAGGGACATACTTTATATAATATTATTTGACATTGATTTTAAAATTCAAAAACCCATGTTTTCTAGGACAAGGTCTTTAACATTGTTATGACTAGAAAGTGCTTTAATCATCACTTGTAAGAACATTATTCTCTAATTGAGGTCAATTTATACACCAAGAGGATAGTTATTACGTTCCTTGTCTCATTGTTCTCAGTCTTCCTCTAGCATTCTGTCAAGTAGCTGCAAGTAGTGAAGGGAGAGTAGATGATCTCTTCCCATTATTACCTACTTACATAATGAGCAGTAGGACATTCTGACTTTATGAATGTAGAATTCAAAATATACTTTTAAGGTCAAAATATTCACTTGGTCAATGCACCTGATTGACATGTGCCAGAATGTATAGCATTTTATTTTATTTTATTTATTTTCTTGAGCAAAGATACTCAGTCTTAAGTACAGAATGCCCTAAAATCACCTCAACCTAGAACTCTTCCACTGAAGGTTCATTGATTCACTAACATTTAACTTCAAAAGGTAACATAAGTATGGGATAATAAAAAGGCCAATAAAACTATAGCAAATATTTATTTACTTAAGCTTACGCATTGTTAACAGGATAAACACATTTTAGTGTGACTTTAGAGTTGTAATTTTAGCTTTTCAAGAATGGATAAACATGCATCACATTTACTCACCCTTAAATTTGTACTAATTGATCGACAACTATGTGCACATAGAGAAGTAATACTCACAGGGCATCAAAGAGGTGGAAGCGGGGAGGAGGGTATGGGTAAATTCACAACTAATGGTCATGGTCAATGGTGCATGATGTCTGGGGATTGGGCACACTTGTAGCTCTGACTTGGGCAGTGCAAAGGCAATATATGTAACCAAAGTGTTTGTACCCCCATCATATTCTAAAATAAATAAATAAAAAGAAAGAAAACGTCAAAAAAGTGAATGCTTAATGCACATAGGAATTTTAGAAAACATGAAATGGACTATAAAAGCTTTTAGGAGGTTGACATTAAACAGAATTCCAGGTAGTAATGACTACAGTATCCTATAATTAGTAATACTAGCAATAGTTACCATTTACAGGGTACTTGATGTTACATGAATTCTCACCACAAACTTATAAATCAGACATGATTTTCCCCATTTCAAATAAGAAAAAGAAATTTTAGATGACTTTATATCTTAATCAAATTTTATCCATCTAATAAACTGTAAAGAAATTTATGAAGCCAATTCTACTGGATTTCAAAATTTGTGTTATTTGCTACTACTCTATTAACACCCTTTTTTGAAATGAATTCCTTATCTATGTACTTGAAAGCATTAATGCAGACAAGAGTCAAATTTTCTGATACAGCCATATAGGATAAACCCACAGCCAACATCATACCGAATGGGGAAAAATTGAAAGCATTCCCACTTAGAACTGGAACGAGACAAGGTTGCCCTCTGTCACAGCTCCTATTCAACATAGTGCTGGAAGTCCTAGCCAGAGCAATCAGACAAGAGAAGGAAATCAAGGGCATCCAAATGGGGGCAGAAGAGATCAAACAATCTCTCCTTGCGGACGATATGATCTTTTATCTAGAAAACCCCAAAGAATCTGCCATGAGACTGCTGGAATTGATAAACAAATTCAGCAAAGTCTCAGGTTACAAAATCAATGAACAGAAATCAGTATCATTCCTATACACCAACAACAGTCAAATTCAGAACCAAACCAAAGACTTAATAACCTTCACAATACGAAGAAAGAAAAGAAAATAACTAGGAATATATTTAGCTAAGGAGGTAAAAGACCTCTTCAGGGAGAACTATGAAACACTGAGGAAGAAAATAGCAGAGGATGTAAACAGGTGGAAAACCATACCATGCTCATGGGTCGGCAGAATCAACATTGTTAAAATGTCTATATTACCAAAAGTAAAGATTCAATGCAATCCCTATTAAAATACCATCATCATTTTTCACAGCTCCAGAAAAAAATAATTCTACACTTTGTATGGAATGAGAGAAGACTCTGTATAGCAAAAGCAATCTTAAGAAAAAACAACAAATTGGGAGTCATCAATTTTCCAGACTTAAAGCTATACTTCAAGCTATATCTCCAGTGAGAATGCCCTTTATTAAAAAGTCCAAGAACAATAAATGTTGGTGTGGTTTTGGAGAGATAGCACCACTCATACACTGCTTGTGGGACTGAAAACTAGTACAACCTCTGCGGAAAGTAATATGGAGATACCTGAAAGAGATACAAGTAGATCTACCATTTGATCCAGCAATCCCATTACTGGGCATCTACCCAAAAGAACAAAAGACACTCTGTAAAAAAGACATCTGCACTCGAATGTTTATAGCAGCAAAATTCACAATTGCAAAGATGTGGAAACAACCCAAGTCCCCATCAATCCATGAGTGGATTAATAAAAGTAGATCATGGAGGTCTACTCAGCCACAAAAAATGATGGTGACATAGCACCTCTTATATTATCCTGGATAGAGCTGTAACCAATTCTACTAAGTGAAGTATCCCATGAATGGGAAAATAAGCACCACATGTACTCACCATCAAATTGGTTTTAACTGATCAGCACTAAAGTGCACATATACTAATAACATTCATCAGGTGTTGGGCAGATGGAACGGGGGAGGAGGGGTTGGGTATATACACACCTAATGAGTTCAGTGCACATCATCTGGGGGATGGACACACTTGAAGCTCTGACTCAGGTGGGGCAAGGACAATATATGTAGCCTAAACATTTTTACCTCTATAATATGGTGAAATAATTTTTAAAAACCCAATGAGATATCACTTAACTCCACTGAGAATGGCTTTTATCCAAAGTCCCAAAGCAACAAATGTTGACATGGATGCAGAGAGATAGTAACATTCATACACTGCTGGTGGGACTGCAAACTAGTGCAACCTATATGGAAAGTAATATGGAGATACATCAAAGAACTAAAAGTAGAACTACCATTTGATCTACCTATCCCACTACTGGGCATCTACCCAAAGGAAAAAAAGACATTCTGTGATAAAGACATGTGCACTTGAGTGTTTACGGCAGCACAATTCACAGTTGCAAAGATGTGGAAACTATCCATGTACCCATCAATACATGAGTGGATTGCTAAAATGTTGTATATGTATAGTATGGAGTACTGCTCAGCTACACACAAAAAAATGGTGAACTAAGACCTCTTGTTTTATCCTAGATGGAACCAGAGCCCAGTGTAGTAATTGAAGTATCATAAGAATGGAAAAACAAGCACCACATGTTCTTACCATCAATTTGGTACTAATCGATCAACACTTATGTGCACATATAGAGGTAACATTTATCAGGTGTCAGGCAGGTGGGAGGAGGGAGGAGGAGATTGGTATGTTCACACCTAATGGGTATAGTGTACACTGTCTGGGGGATGGGCACACTTGTAGCTTGTAGCTCTTTGTACCCCCAATAATATTCTGAAATAAAATAAATAAATAAATAAATATTCCCAAAGTAGAATGTCCAGACCCATGTGTTTTCACTGAAGATTTTGATCAAATATATAAATAGGAATTAACACCAGCTATCCCTAATATATTTTCTAAAATGATAGAGAAAAAATGTTTTCAGTTCTTTTATGAGGTAACTGTTACTCTGATACCAGAAGTAGACAAAGACAGTACATAAAAACCTCTCATGCAGACAGACATACAAATCCTTAAAATATATTGACAAATATATTACATCTACATATAAAAAAGAATTGTACACCATGCCCATGTGGAGTATGTCCATGGATATAAAGCAAGTTTAAAATGTGAAAATTAATTTATGTATCCCACCATATTAACAGGCTGAAGAAGAAAAATCACATGAGCATGTCAATTGATGCAGAAAAACATTTGACAAAATTCACTACTCCCTCTGATAAAAATTCTCAGAAAATTAGGAGAACTTACACAAGTTGATAAAGAGCAACTGTAAGAAATATATATCTAACACTATACTTAACAGTGAATGATTGAATATTTTCCCACTAAGATTGGGGACAATGTAAGAATGTTTGAACTTACCACTCTTATTCAACACAGTACTGGAAATTCTAGACAGAACAATAAAACAAAAAAATAATATAAAAACAATGTACATTGGAAAGAAAGAAATACAATTGGCCCCATTTACAGATGGCATGATTGTCCACTTAAAAATATCAAGAAACATGTGAAGAGATATCTAGAACTGATAAGTGAGTTCAACAAGGTCTCAAGATACAAGATAAACATACAAAAACCAATTGTATATACATGCTAGCAATTCACAAGTAGAGTCCCAAATTTCAAATATAATGCCATTTATGTTCTCTCAAAAATAATATGAAACACTTAAGTAACTCTGGAAAACTATATATAGGATTTTTATGCTAAAATATACATAACAGTGACATAGAAATCAAAAAAAAGAAAATCTATCTAAATGGAGAGACATGTATCAATGCATCAACTTTGTGGATTGGAAGACTTTGCATTATTAAAATATCAGTTATCCCTAAATAGATATATAGATTCAACACAATTCCAGTCAATATTGCAGAATGGTATATTTGTAAAATTGCCACACTCTTTCTTAAACATACATAGAAAATGTAAGGAAGTAGAGTAGCCAAAACTGTTATCATAGGGTAACAAAAAATTTGAAGGGTGTACAATATTTGTGACTTATAAAACCACAATAATTATCACAGTGTGTTACAGATAAAAAATTAGACAATGGAGAAGCATAGAGAATCCAAAAATAAGCGTACATAAATATAATACATTCATTTTCAACAAAGTTGGAAGGGCAAGTCAATGGAGAAAGTATAATCTTTTCAATAAATGGTACTGTAACAAATGGATTTTCATATGCAAGAAAATGAATCTACATCCACATGTAGCACTTTATATAAAAATCAACTCAAAATTAACCATAATTCTAAATTGATAACCAAAAGCTATAAAACTTGTAGAAGAAATCATTGGAGAAAGTCTTTGTAAACTGCGTTTAATAAACATTTCTTAGTAATGATACAAAAAGTATAATTCATGAAAGAAAAACTTATAAACTTTACTTCATGAAAATTGACCACTTCTACTCTTCAAAAGCCACTGTTAAGTGGCGAAAACAGAAGACACAGATGGGGAGATATGTTTTCAAACACCTATCTATAAATGTCTCATATTCAGAATATATAAGAAACTCTAAAAACAAAAATATAAGAAACAGTCAATCTAATACAAAAATGTTTAACATAGACTTAAGCAAGGAAGATACATATATGATAAATAAGCATATAAAAAGATATTCAACATCATTAGTCATTAGGGAAGTGCAAACTAAAACCACAATAAGGTATCATTTTACACCTACTGGAATGACTAAAAAGATAAATATATCTTACAGTATAAATCACAGGTGAGAACATAGGATAACTAAGATTCTCATTGTGAATCAAATGCAACGTGGTTCACCTCCTTTAGAATACAGTTTTTCAGGTTTTTTATAAATTAAACATACACTTGCCATATGAGTGAATAGCCCTATTCCTAGACATTTACCCTATAAAAATATTTACCCTACTGTTTACACCAAAACTTCTATGTAAATATTACAGTGAATTTATTCATATTTATCCATAACAGAAAATACCCAAATGGTCTTCAATAGGTGGAAGAATGAGCCAACTGTGTTACATCCATACAATAGAATAGAATAGTACTTAGCACTAAAAATTAATGAACTACTAAAACATACAACAATATAGATAAATCTCAAATGCATTATGCTAAGTGGAATAAACCATTCAAAAGGCTTCATACCTACTGCATGACTTCATTATATGATATTCTGAAAAAGCCAAAACTATAAGGACTGAAAACAGATCAATGTTTACCCAGGCTTTGGAGTAAGGTGGGTGGTGACCACAAATGGGGATGTAGTGTAATTTCAGAGGGATGTAATATCAGCAAGATGGTGAAGTATAAGATCTCAGCCTTATTTCTCCCAACAAAGAGCAGCAATTTGGCAGTTACCCATGAACAAAAATAACCCTTGTAGAGCTCAGAATTACACTAAAGAGGCTATAGCAATATAATGGCAGGAAAAAAACTGAGAATAATAGCATGCAAAAGGGTAAGAAAAACAAATCCATATTGCCTGCATTGCCTCATCCCCAGTGCTGGCACTGCCTAGCATGGAGAAGTATCCCCCTGGCTCACAAGTGCCCCTTGAAAGGTAAAGGAAAGCAGAGTAGGCAACCATCTTCCCAGGCCTTTCAGGGCATTGCGCAGAAAAATAGCTTCAGTTTTATCCCACTGAGATTGCCAGGGTGATGGATACCTGAATAGCTGAGACATTTGGAGATGGCTGGGAACAAAGGAGAGTAATGAGAGCTATTTAGCAACTGCTATGTAGCAGGAATCCCTGGGATCCCTACTGGTCTGCTCTGTGTAGCACTGCAGCACACTTTTCTGCTGAGGACCTCAACAACCCTCATGGCTACTTGGCACCTCTTAATTTTACCAACAAGGATTCCACAGTGTTTGCTGCTGTGAACCCCAGCAGCTTGCTCCACACAGGAAACCAACAGACAGCATAACCACAAAATGACCCCTACAGCTTTCACCACCACAGACTCCACAGTTTTTCACCCTTAAAGTCTCCAGTTACCATCATCTTCCCTCCCTCCTCAGAGCCACCAGAGCTGTTGCTAACGCAGGCACCCCAAACCAGTGACCCAGCAGAGCAGACTTCACAGTTTTCATATTAATGAGTCATGACTTGTCTCTCTACCCTCTCCCTATAGCAGCCCAAGTTGCTGATGCCATGAGTTCTACATGCCAGGAACCCAGTGTGGCAGTCTTCACAGTCTCCAGTTGCTTGAGCCAACACTTTTCTTTCTTCTCCCTCCTTGGAATCATTCCAGCTACTGTTGCCATGGGTGCAGTGGCCGAGGTCCAAGTGTGGTCACCCATGCATGTGCCTTCAAACAGACCTAGGTTCCCTGTCACAAGCCCTGGCTTCAACCACTACCTGCCATGATCCTTCGCCACTGGACAGAGAGATGGTGTGAGGATCCCAGTAGCCCTTCCACAGCTCTTGCTACCAAGGAACATGCAGTTGCTGACATCATGGACCTCAGATACCTGAGCCAATGAGACACCAAGACCTTCTGCACCAGGAGCTGCCACACACATTTGGTGCCCTGGGCAACTAAACCTAGTGCTGCAGCGTGCCACAGTGTGTACTTACTTCCCCAACAGATGAATGTCTTTCCTTACTGAAACCAGTCCCTAAAGTCTAGAAGTAGTGATTGCTTCTTTAAATGGGCATGCACTTTCACAAGGATAGAAGGAGCATGCAGAATGAGGGAAACATGAAACCATAAAAAAAAAAACCACACACATACACACAATAAACTTTCAGTAACCAACTCCAAACAATTGGTGATCCAAGAATTGCCTGAAAAAGAAGTTGAAAATATTGTTCTAAAGCTCAGTGATCTATAAGGAAAAATAACAATTTAATAAAATCAAGGAAAATACAAGAGCAAACAAGTTTGAACAAAGATAAGAAAACAAAAAATAACCAAAGAGAAATTTTGGTGCCGAGAAACATAATGACTAAACTAAAAAAAAAAAAAAATGCAATAGAGAGCTTCAACTGCAGACTAAATCAACCAGAAGATACAACATGCAAAGTTGAAAACAGATCATTTGAAATTATCTTGACAAAGAAAGAAAAAAGGAAACAAAGAGGAGAAAGGAATGAAGAAAGCCTACAGGATCTTTAGAACAGGACCAAGAGAGTTAATATTTCCAGAACAGTACTTAAAGAAGGAGAAGAGAGAAGAGGGAGAAAAATGGCGGATTAGGGGAGACCTCCTGGCTCTCTGCTCCCACAGCGGGAGGTGAAGAACACGGACACCCACACGCGAGTGAGGCGCTCTCCCACAGGATCGGCTGTGCGAAACTGCAAAGAAGCAGCGAGGGAC
>CAUYSK010041731.1:0-11500 GCA_963575035.1 Avahi laniger | reverse complement strand
GCCTGAGCAAGAGCGAGACCCCGTCTCTACTAAAAATAGAAAGAAATTAATTGGACAACTAAAAATATATAGAAAAAATTAGCCGGGCATGGTGGCGCATGCCTGTAGTCCCAGCTACTTGGGAGGCTGAGGCAGGAGGATTGCTTGAGTCCAGGAGTCTGAGGTTGCTGTGAGCTAGGCTGACGCCACAGCACTCACTCTAGCCTGGGCAACACAGTGAGACTCTGTCTCAAAAAAAAAAAAAAAAAAAAACGAAATAGTAGGTTCAAATCCCAGCTGTTCCCGTGGGGACGTTTCAAAGTGAAAACCTCACCACCGCCACCACCCTCTGCTTAAAATGGCTTTCAGAAGCCAAACAGCGTAGACATGGGCCTCCCTGTGTGAGAAAATATTTTAATTTGCTTAAACAAACCTTGGATAAAGACACTAAAAAAAAAACTGAGAGTCACCTACTGGGAAAAAGAAATCGCGACAGGACAGTCCAGGGAACCCTGGGAGACAGTCACTTGATGGTATGTCTTTTAAAAAGCCACATTACCACTACCAATTCCAGACTTAAAGTTTCCCAAACAGAATAAAGTCTAGACCCGCACGATCCAACACAAGTATAACTGGAGTTGTGCACGGAAGCGAGTCATGCACGCACGGTATCGTGACGGCCACGTTCGAGGTATCAGGAACTTGGTGACACGAACTCTAGATGTATTTCATTTCACCCGATAGGTCTATACTGCCGTTCCAATGTGCAACTCACATAAAAAGAGCACTGAGTTTATTTTCCATTTTCTTTTGCCTTGAGAGTGGGGGTGTGTGAGTCATGTCCCAGCACGTGTGAGCTTGGACCAGGTCCCGCTCGGTGCCCAGTGGCCACCGGGTTGGACATCGCGGCCACCACCGGAGAAGCTGAGTGTTCGGATCTGCGCTGTGTGTGTCTGCAGGCACCGGCTACCTGTCTGTCCCCCGCGTGAGGCCAGGAGGGAGGGGCAGGGAGGCGGGACCCTCCCTGGGAGCCCAGGGCTGCTGTCTCCCCGGGCAGCAGGTGACAGATTCTCCAGCCCCGCCGTGCTCGGAGCCCGGGGGAGCCCTCTCCGATTCACCCCGGCTCGTTAATGCGCAATTTACCGGCACTTTAATGCGCTCAGCAGGGGAAGCGCGGCCGCCTCCTGCCTGCCAGCCGCCCTCCCTGGGGAGCCGGCCCTGCGAGCGGTGGGGGCGGGGGCTGCCGGGATGCGGATTTCAGCAGCGGGGAGCGGAGGGGCGGGGAGGAGGAAGTGGTCTGGCCCGGACCCCGTGAGGGGCCTGCTGGGTGGGGGCAGCAACGGAGGGGCTCCTCCCCCCACCCTCCCACCTGCTGGCACTCGGGTCCGCAACTCAGGACGCCACCAGCATCCCACACCTGCCCCGTCCTGACTGGTCCCCGCTTTCTGCCCTCACCCACCGCCCGTCTGTCTGCCCTCCCTGCAGCAGTCAGGGGGCGCCCGTGAGCACCCGAGGCAGGGCCCTGTCCTCCTCTGCTCACAGCCCTCCATGGCTCCCACCTCCTTCAGGGGCAAAGCCCAAGTCCTCCTCGCCACCCACCAGACCCTGCACAATCCGCCCTGTCTCCTCTCTGCTGCCCTTCCCTCCTCCCCTCTCTCCCCTCCTCACTCTGCTCCAGCCACACCAGCCTCCTCGCTGTGCCTCCGACAAACCAGGCATGATCCTGCCCCAGGGCCTTTGCACGGGCTGTGCCCTCTACCTGAAATAACCTCCCCTGTCCCAGCCTGACAGCCACACTTCCTCTATCCAATTTCCTTCAGTCGATCACTCAGATGTCACCTTCTCAGCGAGCCTTTCCCACCAACCTGAACTGCAAACCCTGCCCCCTCCCCCCATAATCCCCATGGGGCTGGTCTCTTCCGCCCCCGCCCAGCCTGGTCTTCGCCACCTCACTGTTTACCAGGCTCCGCTCAGCCCCAGGGCAGCGAGCCCTGCCTGTGTCCCCTCTGCCATTTCCCTGGCTTCTACAACAGTATCGGGCGAGCAGGCGAGGATCAGTATCTGCTGAATGAATAACCATGCTCGGGCTGCTTCCTGCCCCCTCCCGCCCGCTGAGTTGCAGACACGGCCCTGGGCCTCTGCCAGGTACATCTGGCACAGGCAGAAAGTCCTGCCAGCGCCCGGGACAAAGGGCCAGGTGGCAGCAGGACAGACAGGGGTGGAAGACGCACTTCAGCCTGGGCCGGCAGGTGGGAGCCTGCCCCACACCCGCCCCGGCTCCCGCGCGATCTGGGTCCTTGACGACTCTCGGCACACGGAGGACCACAGACTGGCAAAGCACAGGCCGTCCCTGTCTGAAGCCGCTGACCTGCGGAGGGTCACCCAGGCCACACAGGGACCCAGGAGCAGGCCTGGCCCAGCCCGACTTCCGGGAGAGGCAGAGAGCGGACAGGAGACGGCCCTGCCTCCCCGTGCCCCCAAGATGTGGGGGGGGTCCACTAATATCTCACAGGGAGTCCCGAGTCAGGGCCCGTGCCCTCTCTGCCCACAGCCCTCCATGGCTCCCACCTCCCCCAGGCCCTGCACAACCTGCCCGTTCCTTCTTCCCTCTCTCATCCCTGCCAGGAGCAGCAGCCGTCCCCAGGCCCGGGAGCTCACCTGCTTGTGGTGGCCTTCAAGATCCTCCTGCACCCTCTGCAGCTGCAAAGGGACAATCACGATCACGCTGGGAGGCGGTCCCCAGCGCAGGTGAGAGTCAGGGTTTGAATGCTGTGTGACCCTGGCCAAGCCTCTGCACTTCTCTGGTCTCTGCTCTTACATGGCACGGCACTTACCACGCTCACAGGAGGAACTAATTTGGGAGCTCTTTGGATTCCATTCCTGACATAGGGTGAAGGTCACATCCTCCCTGCGGCCCACCAGGCCCTGTACACGACATGCCCCGTCCCCTCCCTGTCCGCCCCTCCTCCTTCTGCTACAGCCACACAGGCTTCCTTGCTGGGCCTCCCACATGCCAGGCACGGTCCTGCCCCAGGGCCTTTGCACGGGCTGTGAACACCCTTCCCCATTCTCCCCAGGGCTGGCCCTAACTATCACCCCTGAACATCACCTCTGCTGCTAAGACCTCCCTGGCTGCCCCACCTCCAAAAAGTCCTTTTACATATTTTCTTTCCCATCTCCTTACACTTCCTCGATTTTTTTTTTTATTAAAATTCTTGCGCAGGGGCCACGCTAATCTTCTCTGTATCGTTCCAATTTTAGTCTATGTGCTGCCGAAGCGAGCACCCTCGATGGTTTTTGTAAATCTTGTTTCCCTATTTACTCCTCTCCCTCTTCCCCTTAAAACTGCCCTGTTCAGGGAGGCAGGCACGAGAGCCAGGTGTGGCTGTTTAAATTAAGTCAAAAATTCAGTTTCTTACTCACACCAACTGCATTTGCAAGTGCTCAATAGCTTCCTGTGGCTTGTGGGTGCAACATTAGACACTCCAGATACAGAGTGTCCCAAGGCCGGGCACGGTGGCTCACGCCTGTAATCCCTGCACTTTGGGAAGCTGAGGCGGGAGGATTGCTAGAGGCCAGTGGGGAGTTTGAGACCAGCCTGGGCAATATAGTGAGACCCCATCTATACAAAAAATAGAAAATACAGCCAGGTATAGTCCCAGCTACTTGGGAGACTGAGGCAGGAGGATCGCTGGAGCCCTGGAGTTCGAGGCTGCAGTGAGCTGTGATCGCATCATTGCACTCCAGCCTGGGTGACAGAGCAAGACCCTGACTCTTAAAAAGAAAGATCCCAGAAAGTTCTAGAAGACAGCACCACACTAGAGTGGGCAGGGACTTCACCCTCTGCCGTATCCCTGAACAACCAACTATGGCCCGGATGCACACCCACTTTATGTGGAATTTCCAGGGTAGTACCAGTTAAGCAGCTTGGCCCAATGTGTTAACTCATTTGCTCAGAGTAAACAAACAGAGCTGGAGGAGGGGGTGTCCTGAGCTTGTCCCTCTGGGTGGCGGCTGCCTGGGTCTGGCTTACCGAGCAACAAATGTTCTCCAGCTTTGCAGCCAAATGTGGGGGGCACCTGAAGGGGAAGAGAAGGAGCTGGAAGACCTGTGGCCTCAGGACCCAACGTGGGTGAGGACTTGCTTTAGGAGCTGAATTTAACACACTGACTGCCACGTGAGTTGTATCTAACTCACGCTAGTTTTGAGCCCGGGGCCTCGCGAAGCATATGTAACTCACACCTCTCTTCACCTTGGAAGCCGCTTGGACTGTTTTTCAAGATGCATATAACTTATGCACAGAAAACAACAAACAGTAACAAATTTTTCATTAAATGAGAAAGGATCCTTATTGTTTTCCAAGGTTTTGTTCTATTTTCCTGATAAAACACCGTGGCCCCAGGGGCGGGGGAAATTTTTTTTTCTAGCGTGGCCGTCAATGTGTTAAAGCTGCAGCGTCCAAAAAAAAAAGTTAAGATTTTAATGCAGTATTTTCACCGATAAAATTGAACGTAAACAAATATATGCTGAACAAGAAAACTGAAATTTTGAATCCAAGCCAGGATGGTATTACCGGGCTGTCCCTTCGGTTTCAGTTCCGGCTTCGGTGTGGGTGGCGATCACTGGGCCCGGGGGGCTTCTAGACCACGCACCCACAGGGCCCCAAGGAGAGGGACCAGGTGGGATTCCTTCCCGCCCTGAGGACGCCAGCCCTTGGAATCACCCTCACCTGGAGAACTGTTTGACCTGGTGGAGGTGGCCCTGGGAACCGGGGGCTGGGGAGCTCTTGGAGGCAGAAATCCTAGGATGAGGCTGGAAGGGTCGAAGAAGAGATGAATAAAACCTACAGCCCCCCCAATCCCCAAACATCCAAGCCCCGGGTCTCCATCTCAGCCAGAGTTTTGGCACAGCCCGAAGAGAGGGGGTGCAGGGGGTAAGGTGGGACCTCCTAAAATCAGAATTTGCTTTCTCTCTTGTTATTGAGGTACCTAAGGAGTATCTTTCATTTTGCATGTTGGGCTGAAGTCTAAAATATTCACCATGTGGCCCCTTTACAAAAAAAAATAAATTTTTCCCTTAAAAAAAAAATGAAAAAATTAGCTGGGCATGGTGGTGCCCCTGTAGTTCCAGCTACTCAGGAGGTCGAGGTAGGAGGATGGCTTGAGCCCAGGAGTTGGAGGCTGCAGTGAGCTATGATTTGGCACCTGTGCTTGAGCCTGGCCGTGATGGGCTACTGCGTCCAGCTGCAAGGCCTGGCCCGCGCTGGCCCAGGTCACAGGTGGACACAAGATCAGAAAGGAACAGAAGTGGATTGGAGCTTGGGCTCTCCCCAGAGAGTGCCGCCCCATGCCCTCCTAACCGAAGTTCCTTTGAGGGTAGCCCTGGGGCTGGGCTGGTCCATAGAAGTCATCTTCAGGCAGCAGCCCCTAGAGCTTTAGCCGGAGACCCTAAAAAAATAACAAGGAGATAGCAGGTCTTGAGGACAGAGCAGTGCCAGGGACAGAGCCAACCCTACCCACTCGATGTCCTCTATTCCTCCTTCGACGCCTCTACCTGCCCCGATTAATGGTGGGGACCCAGAGGGAACTGAACCGTGCCCCCCAGACCTCGCCGTGTGAACTGGGTCACTAGAAAGGGGTTTTGAGGGATGAGTAAGAGTTAGCCAGGCGACTAGGAGTTATTTATCAGACAGGAGGAGAGACCTCCCTCCACCCCCACCACTACTGCAGCACCAAGCTCCTGCCTGACTTCAGTTCTGCCCCCGACGCCCCTCCAGCCCCCTCCCCGGGCCGGGAACCCTGGAGCTCCGAGGAAGGGGACAACTCACGTCCCCCAGAATGCAGAAGGAAACTGCAGACAGGTCAGCCAAGTTCAGGCCAAGAGGAAAAGCCTCCTCATCCCCCTCCCCCACTGGGGGCCTTTGACCCGTCGGGCCCCGGCCCGCCCCCGCCCCCGCCCCCGCCCCCGGCCCCGCCCAGCCGCCACCTGCACCGCGAAGCCGCTCAATGAGCGCACCGCAGCTGCACGTGGGCTCGGGCTCCGCGGGCGGCGGCGGGCGGCGCTAGCCAATCGCGAGGCCGCTAGCCCACGTGGGCCACGCCCCGCCGTCGCTGATTGGTCGGCTCGCCCAGGCCGCCGGTCGAGCTGTCACTCAGCGAGCCCCAGAGCCTCCGCTTAACCCTTGCGGTCCGGCTGCCTGGAAGGTGGCGCGCAGAGCCAGCCAGAGGCAATTTGGGCGGGAGGCGGAGTCCCAGCAGGGTCAGAGAAATGTAGGAGGGCGTGGGCCTCGGGAGGCCAGAGGGTGGGACTTGGGGAGGGAGAGGCGGCGAGTAGTTGCCTTGGTTATGGAGTCTGATCATTTTGGGGGTCTTTGGCCCTCTCACCCCAATTCTTAGAGATGGGCGAATGACGTTTTTCCTCCCTATTGAATAACGTACAATGCAAAGGGAGCTTCAGGCCCCCTTTCTGGAGAGAACTTACTGGCTCCCCGGGATCCAGCGCTTCCTGGGAGCCCAGCTGGGGCTACGCAATTAATTCATCAGTGAATTGTTCCAACTCTCCTCCCAGCCCTGTGACAAAGGACCTGAGAGCCAGCACAAGGACAGTGCAGTCACAGCATCGCTAGGTTCAAGGCCAGGGTCGGGGAGAGCAATGATTCTGGCTGCAGAGCTCGGCAGCCAGGGAGGCCTGGGGTGACGCCAGAGAGACACCTGGGACAGGTGGTGCAGGGGTCCTTACTGAGGGAGGGAAACCTGTGAGTGGGTGGGTGGTAGAGATTCAGTTCTGTTTTTGGCCAGGTGCAGTGGCTCATGCCAGTAATCCCAGCACTTTGGGAGGTGGAGGCAGGAGGATTGCCTGAGGCCAGGAGTTTGAGACCAGCGGGGCAACATCGCAAGACATGTCTCTACAAAAATAGAAAAAACTAGCCAGGCATGGTGGCGCATGCCTGTAGACCCAGCTACTTGGGAGGCTGAGGCAGGAGGACGTCTTGAGCCCAGGAGTTTGAGACTGCAGTGAGCTATGATGACGCACTGCACTCCAGCCTGGGTGACAGAGGCAGACCCTGTCTCTAAAACAAAACAAAACAAAAGTTCTCTTTTGGCTAGTTCAAAATTCCTATTTGAAATATGAAGGGGTCAGTCCAGACTTCTGGAGTGAGAGGTTGAGTGTCTGCCTGCCCCAGGACCTTTGCACTGGCTGTCCCCTCTGCCAGGGACAGTCTCCCTTGGGCAGCCACTAGCTGGCTCCTTCACTCTGAGCTCTCTGCTCAGAACTCTCCACTCAGCCAGGCCTCCCAAGACTCTCTTCCCTGTATCTCCCTTTCTTATTATTATTTTTTTCCCCTCCCAATGTGGTTTGGATTGCAGCTAATCTTGTAATCTCAGTGGCTCCAGTGGCGGGAGCCTCCCACGATGGCTCTAAACCCTGCTGCATTCAAAATTCATAGAATGCTGTCAGGATTCTTCCTACAGAGAAGTGTCCCCTCTGTTCTGTGACCTTGCAGTGTGTCCGGGGAGGTCTCATGACTTGGGATCCCACATGGGCCTGAGAACTCTTCCTCAGTTTCCCCTGGTCCACCCTTTTTACTGGTGGGAACTGGAGGGTTTAAACGTTGGGATGAGTAACCCGGGGAGGTTCTAACGTAAACACGTATCAACGTGGGTTTTGCAGCCGCTCGCCCGCCCTTGATTGAAGTGTGTTTTTATTTATGGTCTGGCCTGCTCACTGCCTTCCTCTGTGCACTTTGCTGCTCCACCGTCCCTGGCTGTACGGACATCGGTCTATCCAAGGCTGTGTTGTCCCACAGGGGACCCACCAGGCACATGTGGCTACTTAAATGAACATTAATGACAATGACATAAAATCTAAAATTCCATCCCTTAGGTGCTCTGGCCGCATGTCAAGTGCTCAGTCCTTACATGTGTCTGGGGGGTGGTCATCGGCCTGGACAGCAAAGATCTAGAATGTTGTGTCATCACGGAAAGTCCCTGTGGACGGCGCTGATCTGAGGTTCTTAGAGAAATTCTGGCTCCATGTGGAAATCGGAAGCTTGTTAGCGGTCGTTGCATTTCTACTTGTTAAAGGCCCCGCTGCGGGCGGGGTTGGGGTGACATATGGTGCTTTCATTGGTAGGTTTTCACCCTTGGTTCCTGGGTTCCTCCTTGGGCTGTGCCTGGCTCCTCCAGCCTGGCCGGCAGAGAAGCCGCCGCCCGCGAGCCCTGCGGGGTAGATGGATGACACAGCAGACGCCAGGGGAGGCCAAGAGCTCCTTCCTGTTCTTGGCTTTGGAGTGGCTACAGTTTACTTGGAAACTCAAGGGCTGGAGGAAGGTTTGAGAGAAAAGACTTCTGCATTCCAAAAGCTTCGGAATTTTTCTTTATTTAAAAAAAAATTTTTTTTCAGAGTCAGGGTCTTATTCCCCAGACAGGAGTGTAGTGGCACTCTCATAGCTCACCGCAACCTGCAACGCCTGGGCTCAAGCGATCCTGCTGCCTCAGTCTCCCTCTGGGACTACAGGCACACGCCACCACCATGCCTGGCTAATTATTTAAATTTATTATTTTTTTTTTAGAGATGGGGTCTGGCTATGTTGCCCAGGCTGGTCTAGAACTCCTGGCCTCCAGTGATCTTCCCGCCTCAGCCTCCCAAAGTGCTGGGATTACAGGTGTGAGCCACAAGGCCCAGCCTTGGAATTTTTGTTTAAAAAAGAAAACATCAAAAAAAAAACTCAAGGAGAAGATAGGAGGGAGATTGGAAAAGGTTCTCTGTGTTCCTCGTGGGCCAGGCAGAGGACTCTGGGGAGAGCCCAGGAAACAGGGCGGCCGTGGAGTGACTTCTCTGGGCTCTTGGAACAGCAGGGAGGTGGTAACGGTTTTCAGCTCCCTCCCCCCAACCACTTCCCACCCGCAGAGGGACAAGCTGGGTCGGAGGGCCTTAGTGACCGAATAACCCAGAGGCAGGCAGGACAGCCACCCGCTGAAGATGCTGGCTGGTCTGGGGTCCACTCAAGGGCCAGCTGCCCCCAGCTGTCCCCACTCTCGCATCCGCAAGAACCCCTGGCGCAGGAAGAGGGAACTTCTCCAATTCCCTGGGGTCCGCTGAGCTTTGCTTTCTGCCACCTGGTAGAAAGAAGCTGGCGTTTGTTTTCTGTGACTGCTGCAACCAGTGACCACGACCCGGGTGGCTTAAGAAGACAGAAACGCATCTCCCTCGCAGTTCTGGAGAGCAGAATGCAGGTGTGAGCAGGGCTGGGCTCCCTCAGAAGGCTCCCAGGGCGGAGGGTCTTTTCCGGCCTCTTCCAGCCTGTGGTGGTCGCTTGCTGTCCCCGGCCGTCCCTGGCCGAACTCCCGTCTCTGCCTCTGTCTTTGCCTGGCCTTTGTACCCGTGCGTCTCTGCGTCTGTGTCTAGATTTCTCTCTTTTTATAAGGACACCAGCCATTGGATCTAGGGGTCACCTTAATCCAGTGTGACCTCATCTTAGCTAATCACATCAGCAATGACACTATTTCCTAAGAAGGTCACATTCCCAGGTACATTGGATGGAGGGGCCATTATGACTTCAACATATCTTTCTGAGGGGACACAGTTCTACCCACGACAGGGCTCAGAAATGAAATTAAGTGTTGGCCGGGCGCGGTGGCTCATGCCTATAATCCCAGCACTCTGGAAGGCTGAGGCGGGAGGATCGCTTGAGCTCAGGAGTTCAAGACCAGCCTGGGCAAGAGCCAGACCTCATATCTACAAAAAATAGAAAAATTAGCCGCACGTGGTGGCGCATGCCTGTAGTCCCAGCTACTCGGGAGGCTGAGGCAGGAGGATCGCTTGAGCCCAGGAGTTCAAGGTTGCAGTGATAGCACCACTGCACTCCAGCGTGGGCGACAGAACAAGTCTGTGTCTCAAAAAACAAAAAAGAAAGAAAGAAAGAAAATGATGTTTGTTGGGGAATAGGGCATTGACCTGGGGCTCCGTCTGCCCTGGTAAATTATGTGCATATTCAGGGAGGTAAAGGAAAACAAAGGTTTTTAAAGGAAAAATGAGGATTACATAATTGTTTTGAGGTAATTATCCTTGGCCACAAGAAACAATAGTAAGGGTGACGAGGTTGCTGGGCAGATGTCCTCGGAGAAGTACTTTTTGTGTTTGCTTGTTATGGCCTGGGTGCCAGGCAGTGTTTTGCGACAGCTTTTGCTGTCAGACGTTTATGCGTTTATGCCTGAAGATCCTCTCTCTGCAGCCTGCCTGGCTCTACTTGTTACGGTTTTGTTTTTTTTTTAACACAAGCGACTCCATTTTGATTCTGACAACTTTCACCTGGGTAACTACAGAAACTCACTGCATCCTTTCATCAACTTTGATATACCCGTTTTACAGAGGCGGAAACTAAGGCCCGGGGAGGTTAAGTGACCTACTCAAGGTCATGCAGTTACTAAATGGCTAAGCTAGGACTTTAACTCAGGCCATCTTGCTCCGGGCCGTGTGCCCTTACGGCATCCTATTGAGATCCAATGATGTTCCGACCTTGAACTAAGGCCCAGGTGGTGGCATTAGACTGGAGCTCCCCACAGACCCAAGCTTGGAACAAGGAGCAGCCATGTCCACTCCAGTAGTGGGTTTTGGATCCCCTGGGCTCTGCTGTCTGCCCCGGAAAGGAATCCAGATGTATTAGCTAGCTATCGCTGTGTAACAAATTGCCCCCAAACTCAGGCGGCCGTTTACACTATATTGTTGAACAACCAACATTCATTATTAATATCTCGCACTGTTTCTGGTGGTCGGGAGTCTGGGGGTGGCTTTGCCGGTGCCACATAGGGTCACTGATGAGTCATCATCTATGTTTGAGCCTTTGTTTCCCCCTTGTCCGATCAAAGGCCTTCTGCCATCCACAACTCAATTTACAAATCTCCTCTCACCCTGGCCTCTCCCGAGTTCCTGACGACAGGTAGCACCCTGTGATACTTTCTTATTTCATTCTTCCTTGTCCCTCCCGGCCACGGCTCCGGGAATCACAGCTGGGAGGATGGCTAGATGCATGCTCCTTGTGTCCACCCAGGCACGTTTATGTACTTATTTTGGTGCTTGTTCTCCCTGGATTCTCACAACTCTCGCCTGTGTCACTATAGCAACTCACTTCACCCTTTCATCATCCTTGAAAACCCATTTTACAGAGGAGCAGACGAAGGCCCTGGGAGATAAGTGACCTACTCAGGGTGGCACAGGTATTAAGTGACTAAGCTATGATTTTCACTTGGGACATCTTGCTTAGTTGGGGGCCCAAGGTAGATTTGCCCCCCCACCCCAGGGGACCCTGAATTCCGTCTGGACACTTGTCCCCATCTGAGTTGGGCAGGTGGTGCTGAGGTTGTCAGATGGACTAGGGGTCGAGGATTTTTTCTTTGTCTCTCTCTGAGTTGTGGGAAAAGGTTGAGAGCTGGGCACGGTGATGGCTGCCTGTAGTCCCAACAACTCAGGAGGCTGAGGGTAGAGGATCCCTTGAGCCCGGGAAGTTCAAGACTAGCCTGGG
>CAUYSK010041730.1:0-12005 GCA_963575035.1 Avahi laniger | reverse complement strand
TCCCAGCTACTTGGGAGGCTGAGGCAGTAGGATCGCTTGAGCCCAGGAGTTTGAGGTTGCTGTGAGCTAGGCTGACGCCACGGCACTCGCCCCAGGCAAGAAAGTGAGACTCTGTCTCAAAAAAAAAAAAAAAAAAAAAGTGACTGCTGGGAGCAGAAAGTCAGTACTGAAAGTCCAGCTGAAACTGAGACCAAGGATTTTCCAAGGTTCAAGCTGCAGGATTGTGTGTCCTTATGCATCTATATGGTACATGCTTCCTTCCCCCCATCTCTTCCCCATGGGTCATCAGAGTTAGGTGCATGGTTCTGATGTGACTCTTTGCTTCTGCCTAGGTGAGGGTCCTGATGTCCTGGTATACAGCTTGGACTTTGGTGGACATCTGCGGATGATGAAGCGAATACAGAACCTGCTTGGCCACTACCTTATCCATGGGTTCCGGGTGCGGCCAGAGCCTAATGGAGACCTTGACACAGAGGCCATGGTGGCTGTATTTGGGAGCAAGGGACTCCGAATTGTGAAAGTTAGTTGGGGACAGGGCCACTTCCGGGAGCTTTGGCGCTCTGGCCTGTGGAACATGTCTGACTGGATCTGGGATGCATGCTGGCTTGAAGGGAATGTGGCCTTGGCCCTGGGCCATAACTCAGTAGTGTTATATGACCCAGTGGTAGGGTGCCTCCTGCAGGATGTGCCCTGCACGGACAGGTGCACCCTCTCCTCAGCCTATCTGATTGGAGACACCTGGAAGGAGCTTACTATAGTGGCAGGTGCTGTTTCCAACCAACTCCTGGTCTGGTACCCAGCAGCTGCCTTAGCAGACAACAAACCCGTGGCACCTGACCGGCGGGTCAGTGGGCATGTGGGTGTCATCTTTAGCATGTCCTACCTGGAAAGCAAGGGCTTGCTGGCTACAGCTTCAGAAGACCGAAGTGTCCGTATCTGGAAGGTGGGCGATCTGCGGGTTCCTGGGGGTCGGGTGCAGAATATTGGGCACTGCTTTGGGCACAGTTCCCGTGTGTGGCAGGTCAAGCTCCTAGAGAATTACCTTATCAGTGCAGGAGAGGACTGTGTCTGCTTGGTGTGGAGCCATGAGGGTGAAATCCTCCAGGCCTTTCGGGGCCATCAGGGCCGTGGGATCCGGGCCATTGCTGCCCATGAGAGGCAGGCCTGGGTGGTCACTGGGGGTGATGACTCAGGCATTCGGCTGTGGCACTTGGTAGGACGTGGCTACCCAGGCTCGGGGGTCTCAGCTCTGTGCTTCAAGTCCCGTAGTAGGCCAGGTACCCTCAAGGCCGTGACACTGGCTGGCTCTTGGCGACTGCTGGCAGTGACTGACACAGGGGCTTTGTACCTCTATGACCTCGAGGTCAAGTGCTGGGAGCAGCTACTAGAGGATAAGCACTTCCAGTCCTACTGCCTGCTGGAGGCAGCTCCTGGTCCTGAGGGCTTTGGGCTATGTGCCATGGCCAATGGGGAGGGTTGTGTCAAGGTTGTCCCCATCAATACTCCAACTGCTGCTGTAGATCAGACCCTGTTCCCTGGGAAAGTGCATAGTCTGAGCTGGGCCCTGCGTGGCTACGAGGAGCTCCTGTTGCTGGCATCAGGCCCTGGTGGGGTAGTGGCTTGCCTGGAGATCTCAGCCGCGCCTTCTGGCAAAGCTATCTTTGTCAAGGAACGTTGCCGGTACCTGCTGCCCCCAAGTAAGCAGAGATGGCACACATGCAGCGCCTTCCTGCCCCCGGGTGACTTCCTGGTGTGTGGGGACCGCCGGGGCTCTGTGATGCTGTTCCCCTCCAGACCAGGTCTGCTCAAGGACCCTGGAGTGGAAGGCAAGGCTGGGGCTGGTACTGGGGCACCTGGAGCAGGTAGTGGCAGTGGTGGGAATGCTTTGGCAGAGTGGGGCCCTGTGTCTACCCTTCCTTCTCTGCATGGGAAACAGGGTGTGACCTCAGTCACATGTCATAGTGGCTATGTGTATACCACTGGGCGTGATGGCACCTACTACCAGCTCTTTGTGCGAGGTGGCCAGCTCCAGCCAGTCTTAAGGCAGAAGTCCTGTCGAGGCATGAACTGGGTGGCTGGGCTCCGTATGGTGCCCGATGGGGGCATGGTCATCCTGGGTTTCCATGCCAATGAGTTTGTGGTGTGGAGCCCCCGGTCACATGAGAAGCTGCACATCATCAACTGTGGTGGCGGGCACCGTTCCTGGGCCTTCTCAGATACTGAGGCGGCTATGGCCTTCGCGTACCTCAAGGATGGGGATGTCATGCTGTACCGGGCTCTAGGTGGCTGCACCCGGCCACATGTGATTCTCCGGGAGGGTCTGCATGGCCGTGAGATCACTTGTGTAAAGCGTGTGGGTACCATCACCCTGGGGCCTGAATTTGGGGTACCTAGCTTCATGGAGCCTGACTACCTGGAGCCTGGCAGTGAGGGGCCCGGCCTGATTGACATTGTGATCACCTGCAGCGAGGACACTACTGTCTGTGTCCTGGCACTCCCCACAACTACAGGCTCAGCCCATGCACTCACAGCTGTCTGTAACCACATATCCTCGGTGCGTGCTGTGGCTGTGTGGGGCATCGGCAGCCCAGGTGGCCCTCAGGATCCTCGGCCAGGTCTGACTGCCCATGTGGTGTCCGCTGGGGGGCGGGCTGAGATGCACTGCTTCAGCATCATGGTCACTCCGGACCCCAGCACCCCAAGCCGCCTTGCCTGCCACGTCATGCACCTTTCGTCCCACCGGCTAGATGAGTACTGGCACCGGCAGCGCAATCGGCATCGGATGATCAAGGTGGACCCAGAAACCAGGTAATGTACACTGCCAGGCAGGGGCATGGGGTGGGATTACACAGGCCAAGCTTGCAGGCTTCTCCTGACAGCTGTGCGTTGTCTTTGCAGATACATGTCCCTTGCGGTATGTGAATTTGACCGGCCTGGCCTTGGCCCTCTTGTGGCTGCAGCTTGTAGTGATGGGGCAGTGAGGTGAGAGCAAAGGGCCCACGGGATGGGGAGACAAAGGATATGAAGTTGTCCAGAATGGGTTCTAAGCTGGGTCCCTCCTCCGTCCCCCCCAGGCTCTTTCTCTTGCAGGACTCTGGGCAGCTTCTGCAGCTCTTCGCTGAAACCTTCCACCATAAGCGGTGTGTCCTCAAGGTCCACTCCTTTACACATGAGGCACCCAACCAGCGGCGGTGAGAGGGGCTGGACAATGATCTTTCATGGGTTGGGTTACTGTTGCTCTCCACCCCTCTCACTGACCTGGCTGTCCTTTCCTGGCTCCCAGGAGGCTGCTCCTGTGCAGTGCAGCTACTGATGGCAACCTGGCCTTCTGGGATCTCACCACTGTGCTAGACCGTGGCTCCACTGCCCTCGATCCTCCAATAGACCCTGGGCTTCCCTATAGTGAGTAGCTAGTGTGCAACCTGGCTGCCCCACCCCACCTGTCCCTTTGCCTTCTCATGTGAGGCAAGCAGGGACCTGACAACCATCCTCTTCTTCCAGGGCTGGGCACCCCCTCCCTGACTCTCCAGGCCCACAGCTGTGGTGTCAACAGCTTGCACACCTTGCCCACACGTGAGGGCCACCATCTTGTGGCCAGCGGCAGTGAAGATGGCTCCCTCCATGTCTTCGTGCTTGCAGTGGAGATGCCAGAGCTGGAAGAGGCTGTAGGGGAGGCTGAGTTGGTTCCCCAGTTGCGTGTGCTAGAGGAATACTCTGTGCCCTGTGCACATGCTGCCCATGTGACAGGCCTCAAGATCCTAAGCCCAAGCCTCATGGTCTCAGCCTCCATTGACCAACGGCTGACCTTTTGGCGTCTAGGGCATGGTGAGCCCACCTTCATGAACAGCACTGTGTATCATGTGCCAGATGTGGCAGACATGGACTGCTGGCCTGTGAGTCCTGAGTTTGGCCACCGCTGTGCTCTTGGGGGTCAGGGGCTTGAGGTTTACAACTGGTATGACTGAGGTATCCCGCGGTGGCCAGCATGCTGGGTATGGGGTCTGTTCATAGACAATGCAGCAGGGGTTGACTGTCTGTGCCCATGCCCAGCATGCCCTGAGGGGAGGTGGGCAGCCACGTGTTCCCAACTTCAGAGCAGGAGCTGGAGGTGAGTAGAACATTGCTGAGACTATGCCCCACTCCACACAACAGGACAAAACTTTGTACAAAACAATTTATTTTGGCTCCAGGCTCCTAAGAACTTGTGTGGGGTTTTGAGTTTTTTTCCAGTTGACGACTTTGTGAACATTCCCATATGTCCGGGCCTTGTGGCCTTAGATATGGCTTAGTGGAGGGAGACCCAGCATAGCCAAGCCAGTGTGGAGCACTTCACGCACGGCCCTCAGAAGCTGCAGGCGGGCAAACATCTGACCAAAGAGGTGTGGTCGGGGTTCCTGAAGGAGAAGGGGCCTGCTGGTCTCATCCTCTGCTTTCTTGCCTTTACCCTGCACCCTTCTGCACCTCCCACCCCCTGTGCTGTGTGCTTACCCCTAGGACGTGTACCCGGTTATAGTAGGAGCTGAAATCCATGCTGAGCCGTACCAGGAACTTGCACATCTAGAGACAGAGACTGAGTCACTGGTCTATCTCTTTGCTATTATGCCCCAGCCCAGAATTCTTTTTTTTTTTTTTTTAATGTATCTGGGGCCATGCTAATCTTCTCTGTATCGTTCCAGTGTTAGTGTGTGTGCTGCTGAGGCGAGCACCCTAGCCCAGAATAAAGAATAGAGTGTGCAGTGCCTAGCCTTGTTTTCTGTGCCTCACCATCTCTGTGCGTGCAGCAATGTGCAGCCCTGGAGCTGTGCAGTCCAGGACTGCTGTCTGGCTCAGCAGGTCCGGGAAGGGGAGGACACTGTTGAAGAGCAGTAGCCACTCACCCTGTGGGGAAGAAGGGTGCTGCAAGGAAAGTCCAAGCCTCCCACTTGTGCTACCTACTGAAGGGGACACTTACCTCATCATGTAGCAGTGTGAAGTCCAGACTGCTCACAGGTGGAAAAGTGGGGTACAGACCTTGTTCCATACTGCGCTTGTAACTCTCAAAGAGTGTGGCAAGACGGGCACAATTATACATGACAAAGGTGCCACTCTTTGTACCCTTTGTGGAGATGCTGCTGTCAGATAGGGCCAGGAGGAGCTGGGAAATGGGAGCACAGCTGCAGAGAAGAGGGGCAGCCACCACACCCTGTCCCCCCAGCCCTGGCCCTGTGAGACTGACTCCCAGGCTCACCTGACTCCGTGGGGTTGTGCTTAGCATCTCAAACTTGATGGTGGCCACAGAGAGAATTCCAAAGATCTCTATCCAGGCTGGGTCTGAGGGAGTACAGGTTGGTCAGTCAGTCTCTGCAGGGAAGGAACAAGGGGCAGGGGTGCAAACCACCTGCCCCTACTGCAGAGCACAGCCAGGGCCTTCCAGGCGCACCTTGTGCTAGATCTTCACTGTGTTTGAGAGCTGAGGCCTTGCACACCTGGGCATGCCGGAATCTGTTTTGAAGAGTGAGAGGAGGGCCAGTGGGCAGGGTCCCAGCAAAGACTTCCCCCACTCAACTACCATGGCTCAGGTTGGTCTTCCTTCCAGCCTCAACTCACTTGTAGTACTCGGGGGCAGTCATCAGAGTGCCAGGTGCACCAGCTACTTTCACTGGGCCACAGACCAGGTGCTTCTGTCGGGAAGATGGCAGAGGTTCAGCCCAGCTGGCGCTACTCTCCAGCAGTAAGACCTTCAAAGGAATCCGAATCTGGTGCCTCTACTCCACCCAGTCCACCCAGACTCCCTGAACTTGTAACCACCAGGCTTGGTGCCTCCCTCTCAAGCCCAGCCCATTAGGACACAGTCCAGCCTCAACCCATTCAATGTTCTTGGGATGTTTTCAGACTCAACCTTCTCCAGAGCCTTGCACCTGCTGCACATGCCTCTCTCTCAACAAGTTCACCATCTTCCCCAAGGTCAAGTGTCAATTTCTGGATCTGTCAGCTAACAGGTCCCTTGGGAGGTTTTCAAGGGCCCTCTGAGGGTGGGAGGTGAGGTAGTGGGGAGCTCCACCATCACTAAGCTACCTGTCTGCATGGAGCCTGGTCATCTAACTTCCACCAAAGCAGGTCCAACTTTTGTTGCTGGAACTCCTCCTCACAGCTCACCACGTGTACAACTGTGCAACTGTCGGCCAGAGGCTTATAAGGAAGGAAGACAGTCACTATGGAGATGCAGGAGACTTGGTTTGCTAGAAGCCTACAGGGCTGGGAGTTACTAACCAGGCCTGGCTGGCTGTCCTCCGGCCAATACTGCAGAGCCTCCTGTAGCTCGGCCAGCACAGAGAGCAGATCCTCTGTCACTGCAAAGAGAACACATAGGTGCTGAGGCTGGCTGCCCAGTGAGGCAGAAGGCCCCCCTCCGTTCTTTTCTGGCTCTGTTAGGCTCCAGGTCCTACCCAGACAGTTGTCCAGGCTGGGGTCATAGCCAGCTGCCCGGCCCTGTTCTTCCACCAGCTCCTTCAGGCACAATCTGCCCAGGACGCCGGGGGGCACTGTCCCCTCGTCATGAGCAGAGGTAAGCTCTGTAAGTGCGCGGCTCCTAAGGGTTTCGGTTGAGGCTTTCTCCGAGGCACAGGGCCAGTCCACCCGCAGTTGCTGCAGGAAGGTCAGCATGTGCAGATCCCGCACAGCAGGCACTAGGCGCACGCACACGCTGCGAAGGGAGGGCGACCGCCTTAGCCTGCGCACCTAATCCGGCTCGCCAATACTTCCCACCCCCAGCGGCTGTCCCCAAGGAAGGCGCCGTTCTCTAGGCCCCCGATAGCCTGTCCCACCTCCATTTTGCCCTAGCTCACCCGTGAGCATGAAGAGCTCGCGCTAGGTGATCGGCCACGAGCACGGCACGCAGCTGGCTCAGGCTGAGTGCACAAGGGGAGCCGCGCAGTGCTGGACAGTGCAGTAAGACGCGCGGGCCCAGGGAGGCAAGCGTAGCGGGCGCGGCATAGGCAGCCACCGCGCGGAGGACGCGCTCGAATACGGCTGGTCGGTGCAGTTGCAGCGACAGACCCGCGGGAGTCGGCACGCAGCGCAGCACTGGGGCCACGCCGGGGCCTTGCAGGCAGGCGACGGCACGGAACACATGCTCGGGCACCTGTGGGTGGATGGGCGGTGTGAGCGGGCCGCAGCGCTGGCTGCCACCCTGGGCCGCGCGTCCCGGGCCGCTCCCACCTGCCCGTCCTCGAAACGCGCCCGCAGTGCGCCTCGCGGCGCCAGGAAGTCTCGGGCACGGAGGTGGCGGGCGCGCGTCTCCTTGAGCCACACAGGGCCACCAGGCCCCAGGGCAGCGTTGAGAGCCCCCAGAGTCTCCCCGATTCCAAGGCGCCCTGTCGCCATGGCGACCGGAAGGAGTGAGCGGAACCGGAAGCAAATTTTCGGAAGGTGGAACTTCCGGAATGGCCGACTAGCGAGGGCGGGGATCCAGCAGCGGCCACCCGTAAAGCGGACAGGTGCCGGGGAGGGAGTCGCGTCTACTGCTTTCGACCTACCGGTCCCAGTGCTGCCTCTGCGCGGTCCACCTGCATTGCCGGGCCCCGGGCCCGAAATCTCAAGGTCCTCCCCGGGCCTAGGGCTCTTTCGCCATAGCTCTGCATTAACTAAGAAAAAGATCCTTGCGACTGGGTGGCGGCTCCGACAGGGCGCCTTCTCTTCTCACCGAAGTCTCACGTCTGTTTGTGTAATAACGTTTCATTTTTCCCATTTTACATATGATTAAAAGGTCAAATTTCGAAATGAGTTGTCATTAGAATAAGGCAGTAACATTAAGGACACTTTCACGACCTACTTTAAAAATCTCATTGTTCAAAGAATTTGTGTTCCACGGTTTTAGATTGTTTTGCAAGCATTTCCTCCTTGGAGATATGGGTGGTCTTTATTCCCAATAAATGCGCACTGATACAATTACCGGTTTTCTTTTCTTGATACCTGGGGAATTAGAGCCACGGTGACGGTTTACCAGAATTACCAGCTTTTGTCTCCTTTAACCTGGTGTACTTCAACAGCGATCCTCAAAGCTTCCTGTTTTAGGTTATTAAGGGCCAACTAAAGAATTTGACCATGACAAGCGGCTAAATAGACCTCAATTGGAACATCCTGCTCCTCTAGTGGGAAAGCACTTTTCCTTTCTCTCACGAGGGGTCCCCAAATGTTTTCACTTCCACGCTCCCCCGTTTTCCTTTTAATAGAGATTGAACCCGACACTAAGTACAGAGAACTGGGAAACCCCATGATCTCTGTGCCCAGAGTTCTGGAAAGGAGAGAAACATAAGAACAGGAAAAGCTTGGCAAGGTCCCTTTCTGGGCCAAGGGCTGTGAGGCCCTGCTAGGAGGCTCCGAAAGAGCACTGGGCGGACACGACATTCCCGATGGCTTCTTGGGTGCCCACTCAACGGGAGTGATCGTGTCATTCCAAAGCGCTTTCCATGCTGTAGGCTCATGACCCGGAGACAGCAGGGCCCCGCGGCCAAGCTGGGGACTTCAGCTACTCTGGTCCACAAAGACCGTTGGGGTGGTTTTTCCCCAGGAAGTGCAAGGCTATCTTTAGCGAGCTGTGGGCTGGGCCGGCCCTGTGGGACTCACCATCCTAGCAGCTCTACCCAGAGCCCCGGAGTCTACCCTCCCTCGCAAATGCTCCCTGATGGTGCCAGAGATGGCCACCAGCCCGGGCTCTCCGACACCTACACCCACCACCTCCAGCCTGAGGGCGCACCTGAAGGAGGAACTGAGACCAGATCGGCTCAGTAAAGTATGTCTGGGGGTCTGGGGCCACCCCATCTGGGCCAGGGCGCTGCTCAGGCAGGAGAGCAGGGAACGAAATCCAAGCGCAGCTGGAATGCTCTGGAGACAACAGCTGCTTTTGGGATTCCGTTGCCCGCTGTCCAGCCGTTGGAGGGAGGCTCCTGCCCCCAGGTTACTTGCCCTGAGGCCAGACCCAACCTGCCCATTCCCAGTCCCAGGAGGCGGATCCGGGAGTAGGCGGTGAAACCGAGTCTAGTGGGAACGAGGCGCTCACCTGGGCCCCAGAACAATAGGAGGGGAGGTGGGGGCCTCCCCTGGGACTGGGTCCCGATCCGGATTAGATCCGCGGGGTAGGATTAGCTCTGCCGGTCCTACGCAGCTGGGACCATTGGTGCGGTGACGGTGGCGGGGCGGGCTTCGGAATCCGCCAAGAGGGAAGCGCGAGGGGCCAGAGAGGAAGTAAACCCATGCGTCCGCCTCGGGGACACCCCCGCGCCGGGGGCCCTTTGTCCGGTGACGCTGCCAGCGCCCGGAGCGCCAGGGGACGAACGGGCCCACACAGCAGCGGCGGGACCCACGGAAGCCCATTGCGACCAGCCCTAGCAGATTCACCGCCAGGCCCCGACAGTGCCAATCCTCCCACTCGCCCGGCCCCGCGGGTAGCGAACGCGACAATGTTCCCCTGAGGCCACAACAGAGCCGGCGTGCCGAGATACCCAAACCCAGCGCGGGCGCCAGCGACTCTTGCGCCAGTAGGCCCTTGACTTGGCTCAAGACGGGGGATGGGGGACTCTCGGGACGCGAGCAGTGAGCGAGGACAAGGTGATGCTTCAGGAGCCGCCGAGTTCAAGTCTGGTCCGGTTCGGCCCTGTTGATCCCACCCGAACAGCCACATCAGCCCTACGACCGCATGCCCTTCCGCTTGCTCTGGCTTCCCGCAGATTTGGAGCCATTTTAAGGCGAAACCACATGGCCACGCCCCCTCGCGCTCCGGAGAAACCAATCCCCGCTCCGCCACGCCTTCCGCAGCGCACGGCGGCGCAGCCAACGGTCGAGCCGTTGACGGTTAAGGAGGGGCGTGTTACGGCGGCAGCCGAGAAACCCGAGGCGCAGGCCCCACGCCACAAAGCTTGGGATTAGCGGCGAAGAGGCTGGCACCACGCCCTGGCCAGGTGTGCAGGACACGGCCAGGTGGGCGATCGTCCCGCCCTGGGCGCCCTGCTTAATGGCCGAGAGCTCGGGGGCCAGGCAGCGCCTGCGGCCCAGACAATGCCCTGAGGGCGGTGACGCTACCAGGTGTCCTACTCCCTCGGGACGGTCGGCAGGAGCATGGGGCGGGGCGGGCGGCAGGTGCTGACACTGGAGCCGCGCGGGGGGACTGGCCCTCCTGAGACAGATGGCTCTAGCTCGCTGGGCCGGCCGAACTGTGCGATGCCCTCCGGAACGCAGAGGGCGCTGTTGCCGCGCTGCGTCCGGCTTGGCTAGACCCCACCAACCCAGTGACGGTCTTGCTACGCGCTTATGAGCCATGGCCGCCGCTTTCGCGCTTCGCTGCCTGTACCGCGCGCGACCGGCGCTGCGCTGTCCGCCCGTTCAGCTGCCGTGGTGAGTCTGGACTCTGCGCCCCTAACCATCCCATTCCCAGGGCCGGTGATCTCAGCCCCGCTAAGACCACAGCCTGGGCCTGCGCCCCTGACCCTGCCGATCCGCAGGGCCCCACGGCGTGAGCATCGGCTCTCGCCGGCGGATGACGAGTTGTATCAGCGGACGCACGTCTCTCTGCTGCAACACGAGTCGCCTCACGCCATGTACATCGACTGCTACAACAGCCGCGGCTTTACTGTCAACGGAAACCGAGTGTTCGGGCCCTGTGCGCTTCTCCCGCACTCGGTGTTGCAGTGGAACGTGAGCTCTAACCCTCAATGAGGAATAGGAAGCCCAGAATCGGAGGCTCTCTCCCTGCTTGTGTCCCTGTCCAACTGTCTTTCCGTGTATCCCCAAAGTGGAGCTGGGGTGGAGAAGCTGCATGGATTTGTTTGTCATATTGAATCTGCCTCCTCTCCATAGGTGGGATGCCACCAAGACATCACCGAAGAGAGCTTTTCCCTGTTCTGGATGCTAGAACCCCGGATAGGTATGGAGGCGGGAGACGGAGGGCTGAGGCGCTCTGAGCCCCAGAAGGCCACCCTCCCCCCATCCTCTCACAGGCCTGGTTGTAGAGTAGCCACACCCTCCTTTCCCTAGAGATTGTTGTGGTGGGCACTGGAGACCGGACTGAGAGGCTGCAGTTCCAGGTGCTGCGAGCCATGAGGGAGCGGGGCATTGCTGTGGAAGTGCAGGACACGGTAAGTCCCAGGATTTGGGAATGCTGTGGGCAGCTCAGGCCTAGCCCACCCTAGGTGGGCTGATGCTGGTCTATTCTTTGCAGCCCAACGCCTGTGCCACCTTCAACTTCCTGTGTCATGAAGGCCGAGTGACAGGAGCTGCTCTTATCCCCCCACCTGGACGGACTTCACTTATATCTCTGGGCCAAGCTGCAGAATGAACCTCCAGGAACTGACCTGTCTAGGAGGGCCCTGGCACTTTGCAGAGTGCAGGCGTTCCCAGGGCTTTCACTATTGTCCTCCTTTGGCACTTTAACACTTGTCTTGTTTGCCAGCATATTAATAACTTATGTACTTCTCTCGTTTTGTATCAGGTGTGTTGCTGGTCAGGAGCTGCTGGCTCAGTGGGGGGTATGAAGAAACTAAGGGGTCACTTTTTCATCTAGATTACTTGGATTCCCCAGCCCTTTAGAGGTCAGGAAGCAGTATATTTACCTGTTCCAGATCTGTCCACTTGTTCACATGCAGACTTGAGGGGACCTCAATGGTTTTCCCCACAAGATCATTGAAAGATTTGAGTTAGGGAGTATATATTCATATTTTGACCTGGTCTCATGAGGCCAAGCTTTGGGCTGGCAGGATGCCCTGTGGATGCCAGTCCCATGGATTGTTCTGGGGTCCCTCCTAGGGAGCCACGGAGTTAGAGTCTCTGTGAGACTAAACCCACAGGAGCCAGGCTGATCAGAGCTGGTTTGTGAGTAGCCTCAGGAGGAATTTTTTTTTTTTTTTGAGACAGAGTCTCACTCTCTTGCCTGGGGCGAGTGCCATGGCGTCAGCCTAGCTCACAGCAACCTCAAACTCCTGGGCTCCAGCAATCCTACTGTCTCAGCCTCCCAAGTAGCTGGGACTACAGGCATG
>CAUYSK010041729.1:0-16117 GCA_963575035.1 Avahi laniger | reverse complement strand
AATTTTTCCCAATTATCTTAGAAATCCACAACAATCTTATAATTGTTTCAGTCTCAAAATTACTAGGCACAGATATAGAAAGGACTCTTCCTTGACCCAAATATATATTGCATTATGTATTTAATTCATCTCAACATATTTTCCAATTTTTCTTCTTTGACTCAGTGGTTAATTAGCAGTGTGTTTCACCTAGTCACGAATTACTCAAATTCCCTCCTATTATTGAGTTCTAATTTGATTCTATTGCAATTAGAGAACATACTTTGTATGAGTTCAATGATTTTAAATTTGTTAGGGTCAAAAATATGTCTCAAAGAAAAAATGCTGTACTAATTTTTGACATTATGTCTAGAAGGTGACTAAACCAGAGTCTACCGAAGGGCCATTAATCTTCTTTTGGGGCCCCAGAATTATGTCCACATTGTTCAAGAAGATAATAATAGGGTACATTTATGCTGCAAAGCCAGTTGATTTCCAAATCTGTATTTGATTTTACTATTTACTATTTTGAGTACCAACATACTTTCAGTTTACTCATAGGAATTATCTTCTACTAGTAGTAAAAAAAGAAAATTTAAAATAATGAAGTTTTAAAAAATAATTTAATTAAATAACTCTTGAAATAACAGGTGGTATTTATAGTATTAACTTTATATTTTATATTTTAATAAGTTTAAATGCAGCATCTATAAATAAAAAAAAATTACTTTTTTCTATCAGCCAGAATTTGTTATTATTAGAGCCCAATATTTTTTTCAAATGCTATAAAATCTTGATGTATGAAGAAAACTGTGTTGAAAATATCAGAGATGACATTTTCTAACTCTTCATTGTAATAACCATAAATAAGAAAACATCCTCAATGATTTAGTATAAGTGCACACATGTGAGATATGAGATTACTAACAAAAGTAGTGTGACTTATTTTAAGACAGACATAAATTTTCTTAGATCTATAATTTCTAGAAGAAATGGCTCACTTAACATTTGTGTATCCTTTACTCATGCAGAGAAGAAATATCTGGGTTCACCACTGTACACAAACTTGCACAGATAAACATGTACTAAAAAATATATTACTTTATAACCTCTCTACTGATGCAGTCTTAAAAATTAGTGATTGAGTATCTACCCCATGTGGAAGTAGAGGTAAAATTCATATATCTGTAAACACTTAACAGAAAATACCTTTCTTAGTAAATACAAATAAGATGATGTTAATTTTTATAAATCAGCCATGACTCTGAAAATATTATTTTTAAAAGGCTCTTATACTTAGCTTCAATGTGAAACTATTTCACATAAAAAATTTCTTATCTATAAGTTTCATTGAACTGCATATTTATAATTACAGGTGTTTTATGTGATCAATAATCTTCCTAATGTTTTGAAAATAGTAATAAATAATATAAAATGAAAATATCTCCATAGAATAATTTAGAAAAAAAAATGTGTTCACTACAGTGGAGGTTTGATTTTGAATTTAATTGACTTAGTTAGATTGTAGGATGAAAAGAGAAGAGTCACAAGAATATGTAGAGGTAATATATTTTATTACTTTCATCTCTCAGAAGACAAATTAAAGTCCTGGAGATCTTAAGTAATGTCAATCAAAGCATATTTACTATTTGAACTTTATTTTACAATACATAATTATTTCTAATATCACTTTAAGTCATTCAGAAATTTCACATACAAACAATTCGAATTGTGAAAAACTGGAAATTATTGCTGTAGTGCATTGAATAAACTCATATCCATCTGGAACATCAGAATGTGACCTTATTTGAAAATAGTCTTTGCAGAGGTAATTGGTTAAAGACCTCGAGATAAACGTATTCTGGATTTACAGTAAGCCTTATAGCCAATTACTGCTGTCCTTCTGAGAAGAGGAGAGGGCACAAAGAAACACAGAAAAGAAGGGGATGTGAAGATGGAGGAAAAGATTGGAGGGGCACATCCCTAAGTCAAAGAGAGCCAAGGATCACCAAGGATCGAATATAACTACCGGCAGCTAAGAGAGGCACAGGATAGTTTCTCCCTCAAAACTTTCAGAAAGAACCAATCCTGCAGACAATTTGACATCAGACTTCTGGCCTCCTGAACTACTACAGAATAAATTTCTGTTGTTTAAAACCAATGAGTTTGCAATAATTTGTTATGGCAACCCTAGGAAACTAATTCAGTTGCATATGCTGTGAAATTGATGGTTATCTTAAATTACTTATTTAACAATTCTATTCATTAGTGCAATCCTAGGTTGTTGTTTTATTGCCATTTTTTAAGAATCTTAGTAGTATTGTGAATTGTAATTGGTCTTGACAATATGATTCTCATTTATAAATTTAGCCCAATATTATTCTTAAACCACTACTGTTTGAAATCAGAAACTATTGTCAATTAAACATCAATTGAAAATCAATGCCATCCTTCATACCATAACTTGAATTGTAAACCTTTGATTTTTTTAACTTTACATGGACAAGAAGACAGATGGTGTCATTTATTCATATAATCATTAATGCTGGAAGGCAGATCCTCTCCATTCCAATAGTTGATTTTAATTATATAGCCTATAAGGCACTCATTCATTCATTCATTTATACATTCAACAATATCTATTAGTGCCGCTTACATGCCAGACACCCTGTTAAATGTTAGAGATGCAAAAGATAATGAGTGTCCTTAAAGGCTCACCACATAATGGAAAATAATGACGGTGCAACTGCATTAAGTAAAGGGAATTCTAAGGGATGCTGTAGAAACATGTAAAGGGATATCTAAGTCAGTTTTGAGGGTCAAAGAAGTCTTCACGGAGAAAGTGATTTGCAATTTGGAACCTAATGGATTATTAGAGGTTAGACTAACAGAGAAGAGAGGAGTGACTAATGGAAAAATGTCTTTGGCCAAGGAAAACCATGATTACACTCAGAGGCAAAAGGGAACATGGTGCGTTAGCAGATTTGATACTCAAAATAACCAAAGCATTTAGTGCAAGTATTGCGATAAGCTCAAGTGATGAAATGAGAGAGGATCATAAAGAGCTTGAAGAACATTAATCCTAAAAGCTATGAGAAGCCATGAAAACATTTTGAGCAGCAGTATAACATGTTTGGATGTGTTCTTTTGAGAGCTCCCTAACAATGTTATAGACAGGAAAGAGCAGGAAGGAAGAAAGGAAACTAAATGCAAGAAGGTTGATTTAAATCTGGTAAAGATAATGATGACCTATGTTACAGAAATGACACTACAGGAAAAATAAGCAAACGGTTACGTGGAGGAAATCTCAGTTGTATTCATAATTGACTGAATAGAAAAGGAAGTAAGGAATGGAGGGAAAAGACTGGGTCTGGGTCCCTGGCATGGACAAATGAGTAAGATTGGGAATATGGGAAAAGGACCAGGCTTGGAAGCAAATATGGTAAATCCTTTTTATAGATGCTGACTTTGAAATGCTTGTCCTTAAATATCAAGGGACAAATATATAGTAGAAAATTACGTATAATCATCCAAATTTCAGAAAATGTCAAAAAATTAGCATCAATAAACCAGTATAACTTTGTTATTCTTCTATGCAAGATCATTGCATTAATTTTCCATTGTTGCTATAACAAATTACCACAAGCTTAGTGACTGAAAGCAATGCAATTTTATTATCTCACAGGTATATGGATTAGAAGTCCAACACATGCCTCAAAGAGCTAAAATCAAAGTGTCTGCAGGGCCATGTTCCCTTACAGAGGCTCTAGGGAGAATTGTCTCCTGGCCCTTTCCATCTTCTAGGGTCAGCCCACATTCCCTTGCTCATTGTGTTCTTCCAACTTCAAAGCCGGCAACATTGCATCTTTCCAAATCTTTCTTCTGTAGTCAGTTCTCCCTCTTTATCTCTTCTTTCTCTTTGCTGTCCCTTTTCACTTGTAAGGACCCTTGTGGTACCTTTGGACTCAGCTAGAAGATAATCCAAGATAATCTTTCCATCTCAAGGTCAGTGGATAAACAACCTCCATTTCATCTGTTGCCTCAACTCCCCTTTTCTGTGTAACATATTCACAGGTCCTGGAGATTAGGACATCGGCATCTTTGGAGACCATTATTCGACCTATGACGTGGCTTTTTAAATCTGCAGTCCCCAACCTCTGGGCTATAGCCTGGTACCAGTTCACAGCTTCTTAGGAAACGGGCCGCACATCACCGCCTGAGCTCTACCCCGCCCGTGGAAAAGCTGTCTTTCCCGAAACTTAGGAAGGGGGCGCGGAGCAGGAGGTGAGCGGTGGGCAAGTGAGTGAAGCTTCATCTGTGTTTACAGCCGCCTTCACATCACTGGCATCACTGCCTGAGCTCCACCTCCCCCCACGCCCCCACTGCCCTAGAAAAATTGTCTTCCCTGAAACCAGTCCCTGGTGCCAAAAAGGTTGGGGAATGATGTTAAACAATCAAATGGAGTCCGGCCAGAAAAAGAAAACAAAGTGGACATTTAGACAGATATTTCAACTAGTTACACAGGGAATTAATCACACAGGGTAGGGAGCGCTCAGTGAGTTGTGCTGCCTCCCCTTACCTGTGGCCCAGGCTGATCTTTAATTGCCTGTCACAGCCGCAGAAGCAGGAAGACTGCAGGGCTGCCACCTCCTGACACACAAACATCCTGCTCTAAGAGAACAGACAGGTAACTCTGGAAAACATGGAGATATTAACACAGGGAGCAGCTACCAACCTCAGTGCCTGGGGAACAAAAGGAAAGAATCTGGCATCATCAGAATGTCGGACCTTGGAAGAGGCATCTCAAAGCGGTGAGGTTCAGACGTCTACACAAGGGGCCCTACCCTGGCAGTGTTGCTGCTTCTAATGGGGTGCAGTGAGGCTCGTTCTGGAAGTGCCAAAAAAACTGGAGGCTGGAGCTAACTGCCTGGGGGAAAATGCTCTGCTGGGCCAATACTGAGCAGAAGAGCCGGAAAGAGGAAGAAAGTTTCTTCGCCCTTTATATCCCCCTCTGTGAGTCAACTGTTGTGCTCATTAAAGCTGTCTGCAATGCAACTTTTAGAGTCCCAGCAGCAACATTACAGAACAGGTATAAAAGAGTAGATTTTGACCTTGAGAGACAATAGATAACTTTTTGGCACAGCATTCTGCCACCGGAGCCCCAGGAAGATAGATTCAGGGAAGAGAAGGATAGGGTTTTATAGCAAAGAAGAGGCAGTGAAAAACCTGCTCTTTGGTTTTCCAGCTCCAGGGGCTGAGGGAACAATGAAGGTAGAGGAGAAGGGCTGGGCCTGAACTTGCACACCCCCATCACAGAAATATCCCCTGAGGAGGGCTGGGAGGACCTGCAGGGCAGAAAACCGCGCTGTGGGAAGTGGGATATCAGCCCCATTCCCTCAGCATACAAAACTGGATGCAGGTTAATGCCCCAGAGCCCTAAACATTGCCCTCCCCCTAGCAAAAAATAGAAACCTGGAAGTTTCTACAAGTTTCCACATGCCCGTGGGAGGGCCCACGGAGGTGATAAGTGGACTGGAGGAGCAATAAAGCCTGAAGATTTAGCAAAGAAGCTCCTGTCTGACTGTGGGATCTGGTTCGGGTGTTACAGGCCCTGAAATCCAGGCGTGGTAGCAGCATTTTGCCCCAAATGCCACATCCATGGTCGTAACTCAGTAAGCATGAGTGCAGAGGAAAGACCACAAATGCCACACCACAGTAGAGAACAGCAAAGATCTAAAGGCCACTGGAGGTACCTAAGGCCTCCTACCCTCTCACCAGGAGATCAGTAAACCCATACGTGAAGTATCACGCAGAGCAAAAATCTGAACAAAAAATAGCACATTATTTGCCAAAATAAATTGACACATCCAAGAAAGAAAATTCAAAGCAAAAATTACTAAAGATACCTACAAATCATTATCATGTTTAAATTTTATCAACCCCTGCTCCCACCCAGACCTAAAATGCACATTTTGAACAATTGAATGGGGCCCGTGGGAAGATCAAATAAGAGATGGATTTCAATGAAGCTTTGTTTACATTGTGCATCTTAATGCAAAGCGTGAGATTTTCTGAGATGTGCCCATATGCATTAGGGTTGCAAAATGATTCACATTGTTTTATTACATGAGATAGAAAGGCTTGACTCTTGACGTGGAAACTGCAGTGAAACCAGGAACCAGGAATTTAATGACAAGTATATCCCAGTTTAAGATACTCAAGCTACTATTCCAGTTGTATACATTCCATATAAAATTTTTTAAAGGTATTTGAAAAGGCTGAGATTGTATAACAAAAGTTTGTAAAATTATAAAAGAAGGACAAAGTCCTGAATAAGACTGGATTCATCAGACTGTTAGAAAAAGAGCAATGGCAAGGAAGATTGAGCACTCTGAGTTAGATGAGAGAATGGCCTCACACAGGCCAGGGAAAGAAAGAAAGTCCCAAAAGAGGTGCTCCATAGCATCAAATGCTGTTGATAATACAAAAAAAAAAAAAAAAAAGATAAGAGCTGAAAAGTGTCCATTTGATTTTGTGACAAAAGGGCCATTGTAAACCTACTGGTATCTGCGTCCACAAAGTGATGAGGAAGAAGTGGATACCAGAGTAGTGAGGGCATGGCGAACTGAAAACAGACAGTAACAGTGAAGCAATTAAGTATGCTAAAAATAAAAAGGAAAAACAAATCCTTCCCTCTCTTGCTAATAATGAAATGACTACATACCATAATATAAATAATCACTATAAACAGTGATGTCAAGGGCATCTGAGTTTCATGGCAAGGCACCTTAAACTCTCTTTTTACTCTGAAATAAATAACAAAAATTCAACTTATTCTTAACACACACATGCACACAAACACACACACAGTCAAAATTCAGATGATGCTGGTATGTTGAGAATGAAGAAATCAACAACAATACCTAAAATGTTCATAGAACATTCTTTATGTTAGGCACTGTACTGGACGCTATATAATACATAAATTTATATAATCTTGTTTAATCTTCACATGCTACTCAGTAGATTTTTATGGGACTGATTCTAAGGTTTATAAAAGAGAGTTTTAGAGAGGTTGAGTAATTAACCAACTAGCCGTATTTCCTTAGGCAATTCTATCCCATAGAGTGGTTGTAAAGACAAAACACAATAACGCTTGTGGAGTACCTAGCACGTGTCTGGATCATAATAAGCGTAGGGGAAAAAATTTGTTGGCAATCTGTTATCTGTCAATGTTCTTTGCTTAAGATTTATCTTCATCCTGAAAAAGGCTTTTCCTATATCTCTTGATCCATTAATGTGATGTATAATACAAAAACTTTAGAATGCTTTTAACTGCATTTGCCCCTCCTATTACATATGCTAGTGTTGCTATATACTTTAATGTAATTTTGCTTTTTAAAAACAACTAGATTTTAATAACATTGATTTATTCAGTTAATTATTTGTATAAATCTGTATATTTACACATTATTTGCTATTAATTCTTTCCTGGATTTATTTGGATCATTTTCCTTCTTTCGGAAATAAATTTCTTAGGAACCTCATTACCAGTGATGACCTTTCCAGATAGTTTTGTTTTTGTGAGGGCCAATTGTCATAAAGGTCAAAAGAAGAGACCTTGGAGCCAGTTGCCTTCAGATCCCACCCTGGCTTGTACTGTGTGGCCTTGGAAAAAGGAGTGAACTGGGTGTAGTCTGGTCTCCTCATCTAAAAAATTGCGGGAAATTAAAGTAGCTACCTCATAGGGTCATCGTGAAGGTGCCTGAGATAATATATGTATGTATATATATTCAAGTGTTATGACTGTGATTACATATAATTATGAGTTATATATGAAATATGTATATTCAAGTATTATTTCTGATTATTATTTTCATTATTTGGAGATATCTGTTTCACACTCCTTCTTATAATATATTGTCTTAGCTATAAAATTCCAGAAGCCAGGTGCCGTAGCTGAAGCTTGTAATCTCAACACTTAGGGAGGATGAGGCAGGAGGATTGCTTGAGCTCAGGAGTTTGAGACGAGTCTGAGCAATATAATGAGACCCTGTCTCTACAAAACTGAAAAAATTAGCTGGGTGAGGTGGTGTGCGCCCGTAGTTCCAGCTATTAAGGAGGTGGGAGTATCGCTTGAGCCAGGAGTATGAGGTTGCAATGAGCCTGCGTGACAGAGCAAGACCTTGTATCTAAAAAAAAAAATCAAAAGATATAAAAAATTAAAATTCAAAGATGCTCATTATTTTCTTTCAGTTTATTAAAGTATATCCTTTGATTTCTATGTCAATTGAACTGCAGTGTCTTTGAAAGTAATCTTTTTTCCCTCCTTCTGGATAAGTTATTTTTTCTTTGAAACTGATTTTATGCAGTTTCACTAAAAGTACCTCTAGGCTTGTATTTATTTTCCTTTATAACATTTGGGAATCACTGCATTTCTTAAAGCTGCAGATCAATGTTTTTAATCAGTAAGGGAAATTCTCATTCTTTTTCTCTTTAAACATTAACTCTCCCATTCTCCCTCACCTACTCTACTTCCAAGACTCAAACTAAATGTTTGCGGACATTCTATTTCTATTGCTCTTGCTTTTCAATCTCTCACACTCTCCATCTTTTTTTTTCCTTCTTATAATATATTCTGAACAATGTCTCTTGACTAGACGTCTAGTTTACTAAATCTCTCTTTACATGTGTCTAATGAGATTTTACAACCAATGATTGAATTTTCTTTAAATTGTTGTATTTTCAAATACCGTTTAATTTATTTGATTCTTTTTTCAACCTGCTAAGTATCTTTTTTTCTGCTTTTAATAATCTTTCCCTGAAAGGTTTTACAACTTGGTCTTCCGTACCATTAATTAAATAACATAAGAATTAATTAATTAAATAACATAAGCATATTATTTTGTAATCTTTGTGCCATATCTCCAGTATCTGAAGTGTTTGCAGATCTGTTTTTTGCTGTTAGTTCACACTCATAGGAGTGTTATTTCTTTGGTTTCTTAGTTTAAACAAATATATATACAGTAATAATCCTTGAATAATTATTTGTGTTTACATTTAAAATCTATGTGGGGGTAAATTCCTCAAGAAAATATCTGCATTTGCATTTCCTGAGTTTATGGTCCTTTCTAGTCCAGAATATATTTTAAAATTTCCAATTATTGTGATTTAGGGACTCTACATCCAAAGACTGTTTTGTGCTTTTACTATCAGTTTGTTTTTACACTTTTCTTTTCTTTTCTTTTTTTTTATTTCAGAAAATTACAGAGGTACGAATGTTTAGGTTACATATATTGCCTTTGCCCCACCTGAGTAAAGCTACAAGCGTGCCCATCCCCCAGACAGTGTGCACCACATCCATTAAGTGTGAATATACCTGTCCCCTCCTCCCCCCTCCCACTTGCCCAACACCCAATGAATGTTACTACCATATGTGCACATAAGTGTTGATCAATTAGCACCAGTTTGATTGTGAGTACATGTGGTGTTTATTTTTCCATTCTTGTGATACTTCACTTAGTAGAAAGGGCTCTGGCTCCTCTAGGATAATACAAGATATGCTAGTTCACCATTGTTTTTTGTGGCTGAGTTGCATTTTTCTACTGCTTTAGTCAGCCTCAAAACAACTTTCCTTGCAGTTCAAACTTTCAGGTTTTCTTATTCTCATTCTATTGATGTGCCTTTTGCATGCCTAAATTAATGTCAGAAGCGTCTCCAAAGATTTTCCACCTTGGACAGGGTGGAAGCTTTCACCTCTGTTTTCCATAATGCATGAAACGTTGAAAAATGAGGGTCAATTTCATGAAGGCCTGGAAAATTCCTTAAGACAAAAGCAGCTACAGTATTGCATTTATCCCTCTAGATTCCTGTGTTGCTTAAATTTTGCTGGATAATTCTTCAATATTTTCCCCTATTCAATACTTGTAAGATGTATCTTATATTTTACTCAGTATTTTTAGTTATATTCTACAGAACGATTGCCCTAAATAACCTAGACAAAATATATTCCTAGAAAAGAACTGACTTTTCTTGATTTTTTTCCCACTAGTCCCCATTTTTTCTATTCTTTTTTTTTTTTTTTTTGTACTATAAATGTTCCTCTATTTTATCAGATATTTGTTTAGGTTTCATTGCTTTTATTAAACTGAGAGCTCCAAGGAGGCAGAGACCATGTCTTTTTTTATCTGTTGTCTCTTGTTTCAGGAGAAACATCCCTGAAACATAAAAGAAAATCAAACTTTTGTTTAGTGAGAATGAATGTGTGCATCTGAATGTGTCCTCAAGCATTCGGAAGCTTCTTACACCAATGTTACCATCGTGATTCAAAATTATTTCTTTGGATTTTCACTTTTAAAATTGTGCTGAAAGCCCAAGGCACATTCGTTCACTATTTTAAAAAGTGCTGTATATTCATTATCTGAATGTATTTTTTATCTGTTGGAAACAAAAATAATTTAGAAACTAGTTTGGCAATGAGAGATGTGACCAAATTACTAAATAAATAAGCTTTAATTTTAAAAAACAGAAATGATGATGGAGTAAGAAGATGGGATTTAAGGCATGATTCCCAAATTGATTTAGACTGAAATCCTAAATTTTATAATTTCATGATAATACTCATTTGGGGAAATAAATTTGGGTAGATTTATTTAAACATCTTTTTACCATTTGCATTTTTGCAGATTGATGCATTTGGGTAAACATTTCTATGTCTTCATTTCATTATGCTTGATGCCTAAATAAATGCATGTTCAGAAACATCTGCCTCAAAGTCATGGAAACTTGGAATGATAGCACATTCTGGTGAATTTGTCCTGAATGTATATGTTCAAACTTAACATTTTCTGCCTTCCTCATTGTATATATGACAGACATAAGTCTATTATTTTGATTTTTTTCCTATATTGGAGGTCAGATAATCACATAATAAATACATTAACAATGCTAGCTACTGGTTTTACCTGACAGCTTATATTTTCTATTCCTATATTCAAATTTTAATATGTTAGCAATATTTAAACATATAAAGATGATTCAAGCATTCAGTATTTAATTGAAATAGCTAGAATTAAGTCTGAATTTGAGAGTATATGGTATGTGGATTTGAGATGTCAATGTATATAAAGATGTAAATTATTTGGAGAATAGGCTGCTAACTAATTATACTGTTAATTTCATTCCCCATTCTGTGGGAGTGACTGTATCTCTAAGGATACTGTACCATAAACACTGTGGACCAAACTATGACATGCAGAAATAAAATTAGCATTCTATATAGTTAAATTTATACAAGAGTGCCTATTTCATCTATCTATAGAGATAAAGCATTACATTTTTTAATTAAATTGAAATATTGGTAAAGATTGATTTTTGTTGATATATATTCTATAATTTTATTTATTTATATCAAAGCAGAATTTTGAAAGGCAAAAATTAAGAGAGAAAAATGCTTAATTCCTTCATGTGCAGATGAGCAATCAATGTTTTATATGCTAGATATGCCAGATGACATCTAAAAATTGACTCAAATTCTATGATGTCATGTAAAAAATTAAAATCTGCTGTTACATAGTTTGATAATCTTCATTTCCTCTATTATGCTGTGAGTTGGGGAGACTGGCCTCATTTTTCATTAAACTGGGGTTTTTCTGGTCTCATGACTCTATCTGCCTACTCTCTCCCCTTTCTTCCTAACCTGAGTCCATTTTTTAGAGGAGCATGAATTCCTGTTTATTCATCTCTGCAAACAATGTGAATGATAGGAGCAGCAGAGGAGCCAGGAAGCACTCAGTGAATTGTGCTGCTTCCCATTACATCTGGCCCGTGGTGATCTTTAATTGCCTGTCACAGCCACTGAGCCATGGAGCCAGCAGGGCTGCCACCTCCTGTTTGGTCAAGTTGTCATCTCCTATTAATCTGAACCCTGTTGTTTTTTCCATCGTCTCTTTCTCACTCTAGACAGAATGAAAATCTGTTATCTATATGAGATATGAGTGTATCAAAATTTTAATTTTGAAGAAAAAACGGAATAAAAAGACTTTCTCATAAAAAGTGAATCTCTCACCAGGCTGCACAGTTATTTTCTCTACCATGCTGATTTTAAAGGCTTATTCTCTTTTCTTTTTCACTACAATACAAGCAGTTTTATAGTACCAGAGATCATCTGGTGAAATTTTGCAAACTGCAAGCAAGAACAAAATAAAAACATGTAAAAATACAGGGAAAGTTCTGAGGCCAGGTTGATTACGGTCAGAAAGTCTTTGTTGAGTACTGGTTTCTATAAAATGTTAGGGAAAAATGTAATTTAGATTGAGTCTGTTGTTTTCAACACTATAATTCAACAGCTCAGTAAGCAGATAGTATGTTTTAACTGTTAGTGTATCCTATGCTGATATTTTCACAGCTGCTCAACACCTTCACAGTCACCTCCTCATCCCAGTCTCCTAGAAGGTTCATGGATAAGTGAAGGTTGCTAGGATGAAGACACATCCTTCCACTTCCTTGAGCTCTGAGTAGAGACTGTGGTCTAAGAATAAACAACAACCAAAAAAAAAATTAGATAGATATAGATGTAGATATAGATATATATTTTTTTGATTTCCTTCTGCAATGTTTTAATTAGTCAACTATTTCTTTACTTTACAATTTTCCATGGGCATTCCAGGGCTGTGTTTGGTTTTCTGGAATGAGAAAACATGGCAAATTATTTCTAAGATCAACCAAAACTTAAAGAAAACAACAACAACAAAAAACAAAAACAAACAAACAAACAAAAACAGGAAAAGTACCTTAAATGTCTGCATTGTGCACAGCAAAGGAAAGCCAAGCAGAATCCTAAAATGAAGAGTTTCGTTTCTTAGGTGCCTATTCTGTTAGGAGACTGGATGCAGTGATAGCTGACAGACCCAAAATATGAATATCATACTACTAAGTGGAGGAAAGAGTAAATATTCAACCCGTATGAGTAAATTCAAATTAGTGCCTATTACTTCTGAAACTTATTATATGCAAAATCCTGTGCTAGGAGTACAGGTTAGATAAGATCCTCTCAAGAACTTATAATACGATACAATGAATACAATATCAAGCCACTCTTTATAGTATTAGGATCATATAATATTACATACCTTTATATATCATGAGTGTCCATTATTTGGATAATAATAAAATTAGGATAATAAAAATGGCAACAGAATGTAGGCCTCATTTTAGGTAAGAGTTGAAGAATATAGGTATCTCATTCCTTAATGAGGTCTAATCCCATAATATAATTTTTTAAGGGGTTTTCAAGAAGTTGGCCTGGAAAATCCCCTCAATTACACCAAATATATGGAAGTTTAATGATTGGAAACAGAAGATCTTTTTTGAGTGTTGTTGGTATTTTGAGTAGAATCACCTACTTTGAAGAAAGAGTAAGGAGGTGCATCCCTTCTGCCTGAAGTCAAGAGAGAAAAGATGTGAGGAGATCATTAGGAGAGCTTAATTCCCTATTTCATTAAACATAAATTCCATCTCTTACGTAAGTTAGCCACTGCTGTATACAAGTATCCCCACATTTTGTGGCTTAAAACAACAAATATTTATTACCTCAATGTTTCTGTGGCTTTGGAATCCAGACTCAGCTAGTTGGATACTTGTTATAGGATGATTTATGTCCCTTCAAAATTCATATGCTAAGGCCCTAAGTTCCAGTACCGCGAAGTATAACTTTATTTGGGGATAAGGCCTTTAAAGAGGTGAATAAATTAAAATAAGGCCACAAGGGTAAAATTCTAGTTCAATATGACTGGTGTTCTTATAAGAAGATAAAGAGACACCAGAGATTGTGTGCACAGGACAATGATGTGAAGGGGCTGCAAGGAGACAGCCATCGGCAAGCCAGGAAGAAAGGTCTTAGAAGAAAGCGGCCTGCAGACTTCTTGACCTTGGACTTCCAGACGTCAGAACTGTGAGGAAACAAATTTCTCTTGTGTAAGGCACCCCATCTGTGGTATTTTTTTATTGCAGCTCTAGCAAACTAGGACAATACCTCTGGTCCATTGTCTCTCACAAGGTTGCTATCAAGTGGCCAGCTGGGGATGTGGTTTCATCTGAAGACTTGACTGGAGGTGGGAGGAGTAATCAGCTTCCAAAATCACTGATACAATTGTTAGCAGGTCACATACTGTTTCCAGGTCAGCCTCTCCACAAGGCTGCCTCACAACACAGCAGTTGGCTTCCCCCAGGAAAGCAACCCAAAAGAAAGGAGAAAAAGCATCCAAGGTGGAAATCACAGATTTTTATAACTGAATCTTGAATTCCATTCCACACTCAAGAGACCTAGACACAAAGGCATAACTACTAGGAGGCAGGGATTACAGGGGACTTGTTACAGGCTGCCTATAAAATGGAAAGAAGCACCAACATTTCATATATCACTAAGAAAAAAAAGCCACCGCCAATGATTATGAGACAAATATTCACTTGCGGTGTTCGATGTGAAAAAAATCATGCAGGTCTGCTTAGGGTCTCTTCTTCCTGAGGCTGCACCCCTTTAGTGGAATGAAAGTAATGATGATTAAGCCCAAATACCTCTCATGATGTCACATCACCCAAACAAAACTCACCCACCAAATAACAGTAGTGGGGATCGGTCCACTTTTGCTCCATTTGAAACCAACTTTCTTCTCCCTGCTTAGATAGGCATGTAGTCAGACCAGTCTGTCTGATGCCTAAGGAAATATTGAAACAGAGAAAAATTAGTTGTCGCCCCTTGTTTCAGTCATCCCGAATCACTACAACTGACACTCTTAGAGACCTCTCCCACCTCCACCTGTTACTAGGTGTCATTGAAGGTTTTGAATAGGGAGACAAGAGAAACCTCATATGGACACGGCATTTCATTTATTGAAATCTTGGAAGATCAACATTTCCGTTTCCCTCCCTGAATTCAAAACCAGTTAAAAAGTGAAAGTATATGAGAGATCTAGAAATAAAAATGTCATCATTATTGCTGATGATCTGATGAAAAGCATGTTCCTAGATCTAAGGTCAATAGGTTTGCAAACTCTCTCATTCTGATTTAGGCAGCTTTAATCTGATCCCCTCTCCCAACACACACACACATACCCTATACCTCGATGGACTATTAACATGGTGAACACAAGATAAAAAAAGCACTCTCTAGCATCAAGTTGACCTAAAATAAGATTAAGAAGGGGCATAGATGAGTCACATCTCTCAAACTTGCCAATCAGAGAAATAAATAAGTTACTCTTCTTCCTCTGCAGTGAAGAGAGGTGTGGAGAAAGGAAGCCAAAAATTTGGGTAATCCTCTCAAGCTTTTCATTCACTACCTACTGAAATCAACTGTAAAGTCTGTGCTAAACCAGTTGTGTGCTATGTTCATCCTCAGGGCAGGAGACTAACCATCTGAAAGAGAAATCTCCCTTCCAACAGCAAAAGCCGTTTGAAGAAGATGGCGACGAGAAAAGCCGTCAGAATGTCTCTGCAAAAAAGACGAATTTTAGAACAAAGAGAAAAAAATAAGCCATCAGAGAAACATAGATTGGATGAGGGTCGGAAAGAAGGGTGCCTGAAACTACAGAAGACTCCACAGGAAGATGTTGCAGAGAAGAACTAGAAGGAGAAAGGACCCCGAGAGGCTTGGAGACCAGTGACAAGGGTAGGTGGAGCGGTTAACTTCCCCCTCTCTTGCGTCTTGGACTGCTGGTGGGCTCCTGAGCGGTTGGAGAGACCTGCCGGCACCAGCCCAGAGACGGCGGCCATCAGTGAGCAAGAATATTACTTGCTCTTGCGAACTCAGCACTGGGCTCCAAGCCTCCTCAGGGCACCTCCCCGGGCACAGACCCAAGCCTAGTGGCAGACGCCATAGTGCTCCATTCTCTCCTTCCCCCTCCCTACCCATGGGTGCCCAGAGAGACAATTTAGCCATCACACGGAGGCAGCTTTAAGGAATGGGACCTTTCCTTCTGGGGCCCTACAGCAGACTGAGGAGTACTCAGACTGCGAGTTCCCTACCCGTCAGCCCTCCCAGGTGCTCCTTGCCTGGGGACTCCAGGAGACTGGGGCAAATCCCGAGGTGGAGTGAAATCGATCCAGCTTGGGCACCCTGTAGGTGATTCAAGACCAGCAC
>CAUYSK010041728.1:0-19106 GCA_963575035.1 Avahi laniger | reverse complement strand
TCAGGTTACAAAATCAATAGCATTCCTATAGGCCAACAATAGTCAAACTGAGAACTGAATCAAAAACTCAATACCCTTCACAATAGCGTCAAAGAAAATAAAAGACCTAGGAATATATTTAACTAAGGAGGTAAAAGACCTCTCTACAGGGAGAACTAAAAAACAAAACACTGAGGAAGGAAATAGAAGAGGATGTAAACAGGTGGAAAACCATATCATGCTCTTGGGTCAGCAGAATCAACATTGTTAAAATGTCTATACTGTCCAAAGCGATCTACAGATTCAATGCAATCCCTATTAAAATATCGACATCATTCTTCGCAGATCTAGAAAAAATAATCTATGGTTTCTATGGAACCAGAAAAGACCCTATATAGCAAAAACAAAAAGAACAAATTGGGAGGCATCAATTTACCAGACTTCAAGCTATACTACAAGGCTACAGTAACTAAATCAGCATGGTACTGGTGTAAGAGACACAGACAAATGGAATAGAAAACTGAGAACCCAAATATAAAATCATCCTCACATAGCCATCTAAACTTTGACAAAGGAGACAAAAACATACACTGGGGAAAAGAATCCTTATTCAATAAATGGTGCTGGGAAAATTGTATAGACACATGTGGAAGACTGAAACAAGATCCGCATCTTTCACCTTTCACAAAAATCAACGCATGGTAGCTAACAGACTTAAACCTAAGACATAAAACTATAAGAATTCTAGAAGAAAATGTTGGAAAAACTCTTACAGACATTGGCCTAGGCAAAGAATTTATGAAGAAGATCCTAAAAGGCAATCATAGCAACAATAAAAATAAATACATGGGACCTGATCAAATTAAAAAGCTTCTGCACAGCCAAGAAAACTATCATGAGAGCAGACAACCTACAGAATGAAAGAAAATATTTGCATGCTACACATCCGATAAATAGCTGATAACTAGAATCTGCGTAGAACTCAGGAAAATCAGCAAGAAAAAAAATCAAAGAACCCCATTAAAAAGTGGGCAAAGGACATGAACGGGAACTTTCCAAAAGGAGACAGATGGCCAACAAATATATGAAAAAATGCTCAACATCTCTAATCATCAGGGAAATGCAAATCAAAACCACGATGAGATATCACTTAACTCCAGTGAGAATGGCTTTTATCAAAAAGTCCCAATACAATAAATGTTGGCATCGACACAGAGAGACAGGAACACTTATGCCCGTGAGACTGCAAACCAGCACATTCTCTGTGGAAAGTAATATGGAGATACCTCAAAGAGCTACAAGTAGATCTACCATTTGATCCAGCAATCCCATTACTGGGCATCTACTCAAAGGAAAAAAAAAAGACATTCTATAAAAAAGACATCTGCACTCGAATGTTTATAGCAGCACAATTCACAATTGCAAAGATGTGGAAACAACCCAAGTGTCCATCAATACATGAGTGGATTAATAAATGTGGTATATGTATACCAGGGACTTCTACTCAGCCACAAAAAACAATGGTGATCTAGCACCTCTTGCTTTATCCTGGATAGAGCTGGAGCCCATTCTACTAAGTATCACAAGAATAGAAAAAGAAGCACCACATGTACTCATCACCAAATTGGTATTCACTGATCAACACTTATGTGCACATATAGTGGTAACATTCATTGGGTGTCAGGCAGGTGGGAGCGGTCAGGAGGAGATGGGTATATTCATACCTAATGGGTACAGTGTGCACCATCTGGGGGATGGACAGGCTTGAAGCTCTTGCTCGGGTGGGGCAAAGGCAATATACGTAACCTAAACATTTGTCATTTGTTCCCTCATAATATGCTGAAATTGAAAAGAAAAGAAAAGAAAAGAAAAGAAAAGAAAAAAAAAGAAAAGAAAAACAATAGACTGAAGTGGAAAGAGTTGCTTGGACTTGGTAACAGGAGCTCGCTCAGGAATGAGCTGGAATAAAGACTAATTGAGTTCTCTTAAAAAAAAAAAAAAACAAACGACTAAATAAGAATTGCTAAGAATGGTTCTGGAGTTCCTGGAATTAATTTAAGGCAAATTAATCTTTTTCTTGGAAAAAATTCTGAGACAGCCATACAGAGCTTTTCCTTGGCTCTGTCAGTGATTTGGTAGACAAAGGTTTCAACACACTACCTGTGGTTCTCAGACTCTATAGACTATTGAACCATGTCAAGTACTTCACCAAATACACTCATGGGCGCGTGCACACACACACACACACACACACACACATGCACACTGCGTGGAGCTGTTAGCAGAGCTGTGCTACCATTCTACCTCCCCAATCAACAATTGGCTCTTGTCTGTGTGGGAAATCTGTCCTTTACACCAAGGATGTGGCATTAACAGGGATTCCCAGAAAGGTGGAGGAGGAGGAGGAGGAGGAGAGTCACCTAAGCTAATCAGATCCATCTAATCTACTCTGGGGATCCACACATCTGTCAAATATAAGAATCTTGTTCTGTACTGTTTTTGGTGCCATTAATCACTTTCTCCAGTTGTTTTCGTCTCCCAACTGGGATGTCCTTTATGTATCTAAAGTGGAAGGAATTTCCTGATAAGGTTTCTTTTTCTCTTAAAAACAGCTGCTGTATCTCTTGTTGGGAGAATGGATAGAGAAAAGGACCCAGGACCAAAGCCTGAGGTACTGAACCCTGGGACACTCCATCATTTAAAGGTGAAGTAGAGGCCCCAAAATCATCAGAAAAGATTGGGGAGGCATGACTAGTGAGATTCTGGGTCAAAGGAGACAAACAGCAGATCACGGTAAGTGCAGCAGAGTAACCGCTGGACTTGACAACGTGGAAGTCACTGGCAGGCTGACCATATAATCTATTGTCCAAATGATATGTTTCCTTTTTTTGAGAGTAAAAGGGGAGTTTTTAAGAATTACATTGGAGTAATGGGTATAAACAGAGATAGCCAGGGAAAACTGAAATATTCATGACCTCAAGAAGGGTATTAGGAGAAATTATCTAACTGTGCTATTTAAATACAGTAGCCATTGTCCACACATAGCGATTAACAGCTGAAATGAGGCTGGTGGGAATCAAAATGTTTTATCAGTGTAAAATATATTGCAGATTTTAAAGACTTTGTACAAAATAAGAATGTAAAATATCTCAATTTTTATATTGATCATATATTTAAAAGAAACATTTTACATATGTTGGGTTAAATAAAATATATTGGTAAAATTTTTAAAAAGTGTTTGAAAGTATTGAAAGTAAAATATTCTTAGTGACCAAAGTTCATAATGGTTTATTTTTGTGTTAACTACTTATAGTTTCTATATTCTGTTTTAAACTCCTTACATTCTTGAATCATCTGAAAAAAGCCCAATGACTGTGCTTCATTAATCATTTGTTTATTAATGAATCCTCCATATTAATGCTAAACTTCAATTCAGCTAAGTAGTATAGTCAATTTTAATTATGTGACATTAAATGAAGGGAAAGGAAATAAAGATAGAAAAAGAGAGGCACAAATTTATCTGGGGCTATAGACTGGACATCATTCACACCCCTGTACCTGGCACCAGTTGCCTCTCAGCTCCATCATACTGTCAGTGGTGGAGGACTCAACCAGTAACCTGTGGACATCTCCAGACCTCTACTGACAGTGTGCTTGGGAATGAAAGAGTTGACTGTGCTTTCTTATTTAGATTCGGCCAACACTATGATTGCTCTTTTCAAATCTCAGACTCCTGACTACACAGCCAACTTGATTGATGGTAACAACTGGCTGTTAGTGAGTGTCTCTATGCTTATCTAGATTGTCTTTCTTCAAGCACTCTTCAAATACTCCAAGCCACATGTCTCAGGATTCCAAATTTGTCAAAAACCAGGAAAGAAGGCATTAGGGGCATATCTTGTGATGACTGTGTCAATTCCTGTCTGTTTACCTATTTGTACAGCCTAGAAGTGTGACTGCTGTTATAGACAAGACTCTGGACTCACGCTGAGTCTCTGCCACATTTGCTCAAAGCCAGAAGTCTTATATTGTAAACTAAACTTGTTTTCTGTTCATGCTAATTCAGCTCTATCTTATCAACCTGAAAAATCAAATTCTGCTCTTCACCTTTAGTATCTACTCACTGAACAGTGTTTTTGCAATGGTACAAGATGCTAATTTGATCACACTTTTCTCAACTGCTTTCTTATGTCCTTGTCTTTTCCTTGCCACCTAGATGTTTGTGCTTGTATTGCTCATTCACACACTCACTGCACAAACATTTACTGAGCACCCACCTACTAGGTATCGGACACTCCATTAGGCATTAGGGAAGAAACAACAAATAGGGTGCAATGTAACAGAATGCCTGGCACATGGCACTTCAGAAATGTTTGCTGAATGAACAAAAATGGCCTCTGGCTCTTGGAGCTCAGATTCCACAGGGAGAGACAGATATGCAGATAAATAATTACCCTTCAGTATGGCAAGTGCTAGAGTGAAAGCATGCATGAAATGCAGTAGGAGGAGAGAACTCAGTGGCCTGCTTCACTGGAAGAAATAGGGAAGGTCGCAAGTGAGTTGCACTGAGCACTTGAAGTCACAAAGGCGCTAGAGTGATACGTCAACATCACAGCAAATCAACCAAACGCATTCTAAACTGAGTATACCTCAAAGTATGATTAAAAGAGAAAACTCACTTGATTTGTTTTGCTTACGCTTGGGGCTGCCAATAGAAGCTGCAAATTCACTATGACTTGCAGGTCCTATTCCATTTCGGTCTCTCCAGTTATCAGATTCGCTTCCACTTCCCAAGTGCTCACGACTGTTGGACCGTGACAGGGACATTGATGAGCCCTGAAAACAGTCAAAGCCAGATACAGAAATGTTTAATAAGGTGGGCTTCTCAGGGTGGGAGGAGAAAAGAATTCACATTACACCACTACCATTTACAAACCACTGCAGTTACCCATGAATGCTGACTGTGGTACTTGTCTATAGACTTCATCTTCCAGCGCCAAGGATGCTTGTTAATATGCATGACAAAGTATTTTTCCTAATCATGAAGGAGAGTTCTGAGAACACTCAGTATAAGGAATCCCTCTTATAAAATTTGGAAGAGTAGATGCTAAAGTTCCTCCCTATTTGGGGGACCACAAAGCGAATCTTCAATCTGCTGTAACACAGATTCTCTGCCTCGTATCACACAAGAATGAATGGGGATGAGCTATAGCCAAGCTAGATACAACACTTTCAGAAGAATTCTATTAGCTCCTAGGCTAATAGAGCCTGAGGCTGGAGACAGATTGGCATTTCCCCCGAGTTACACTCCCCCTAACAACTATACAATCTCTCCAACAACTTAGATACCTGGAATAACTTACCTTTTTAAATTCTCCAAAATAAAAATAATTTAAAACATCTCAAAGTATGCACCAAACTTGCATTTATTCATTCCTTTATTCTTTTATTTAAGCACCATATTACAGGTACCCTACTTTGTGCTGCCTAGAGTATTAAAGTCAAGAATCTCTGATTTGCAAAGTTTTAGGTTCACTGGGTAACTCCAAGAGAATCCTTTACTGTTCCCATTGACAAACTCACTCAATTTCATCTTGCAACATCATAAGCACAGTTGGCCATGCCCTCCTTTAAACACTTCCTTCTTTAGGGCACCCTAGTCCCCAGGTTCTCTGACCACCTTACTGTATGTTTTATAGGATATTCCTTCTATTAAGTATTTTTCCATTCTAAATGTCAGATTACCCTGGGGCTGTGTCCTAGGACCCCTTCTCTTCTCTCTGTTCACTTCGTTGTTAGGTAATCTCAACCTCTTTCAAAGTCTAATGACAGCAGTACCCTAGCTCTAGATTTGACTTCTCTGTTGAAATTTAAATCATAAAGGTGCCAACTGACACTTCCATTTTACTGTCCGATAGACATCTTAAACTTAGCACGCTTGAAGTTGAGCTGTTGATGACCTGTCTCCCCCAGCTACCCTCAAACCTACTCCTCTCTGAGTGCCTGTATCCCAGCAAGTGACTCCACTGCTCACGCAGCTGCTCCAGCCAAAAGTCTAAGGCTTATCCTTGATCCCTCCTTCCCACAACACATCCAATGCATCAGCAAGTTCTACCAGTGGCATCTTGAAACATACTCCAAATCTGCCCACTTCTCTCCATCTCCACAACTGTCACCAACTGCCTCCTTAATAGCCATCTCGATTCTACTCTTGCCACCCTTCCCCCTAAAATCCATTTTCCATAAACTAACAAGATTGATTTTTTAAAATGCAAATTAGAACAAATCTTGCCTCTGTGTAAAGTCTTGTAATGAGCTTCCATTGTACCTTACCACGGGCTCATGTGTTCCAAAACTGAGCCTCTGCCTCTCTCCAATCTCATACCAGTGTGCGCCCACCCTATCCTCCTCTTGCTCCCCGAACTCACCAGCTACCTCTGCCTTTAGGATGATCATGCTAGCTGTTTCCCTGGCCTAACACTCTTTCCCTAGATCTTCACAAGGTTGGCCTTTTCTTGTCACGCAGGTGTTAGCTTAGATGTCATCTGCTCATAAGGCCTACTTCAGCTACCCAATCTAAAGCAGCCTTGGTTTCACACTTATTAGGGGCTTTTATCACCTAATGCCTTCTTGTTTACTTGTGTTGTGTTCCTCTCTACCCACCAGAAAGAAAGCTCTATCCACAAAAGCAAGAACCTCGTATTCACTAGTGCATAGAATTGTGCCTGGAACACATAAGGTGCTTAATATTTGTGGAATTACTGAATAAATCTCAAAGATTCTCTTCCCTCCATCTATGGAATGCCTTTGCTGAATTTTGGGACTGGATATAAGGAAATGAAGGCTCCTGATACCAAAAAATGACTTTCCCAATGAAAACATCTTTAATATTTATATCTTTAATAAAATATCTTTAATATTTTCACTCTTAGATTTGTAAGATTTAAAATAATCAGATAACCTCATTACGCTCAGTGCTGGGGAAGTTCAAAACCATCTTTGATTTTTCAATGCAGGTTTTTATTTGCACTAGAGAGCGAAGTATGTGATCGTTACTTATGCTTTTAAGAGATGGATGGCCAGAAGAAAAGGAAAATCCCAAACCTCTTTGTAGCTTTGTTGAGGTGACAGAGATACTGCAGGTCAAAGCAGCTTTTTGTTTGACTTTTGGTGTCCCTATATAATATCAAGGAAACAGGGTCACATTTTTGAGTCTTGGAGAAAACAGAAAAGCTTGAAAGTGCCTGCTTCTTATCTAAAGGAGCTCTTTGAAATGAGTTAATTTCTCAAAGCTACCCTAAAACTGGAAAAAAAAAAAAAACCAGCTCAAGTCTAGCTTTTCAATGACATTGAACATAGAGTTTGAAGTACCAAGTTCTTTCCTCAAGCAAACTTGCTAGAGCAGGAAACCCTCGGTCCCTGGCATGCCAAGCGCGCAGCTCTCACCTGTCAGGATCTACTGGCTGAACATGCTGTTTCTTGTAAGATCAGCATTCTCCTTGCTCATTTTGTTTTATTTTTCTTTGGAAAAAGAGTAAGGAAAAGGAGAGTGTGTCTAGCCCTTCTCCAAATTAAAAATATTAGTGCTATAAGCATAGATGTGGTTCTTTTAATAAATTCGTTCTTTCCACTTTTCCCCAGGTGCTTCCCCGTGTCCTAATCCACACGAGTGCCCCTTACTGACTGTTTTTAATCTTTCTGAGCCATGGAAGAAGATAAGGAAAAGTGTGCACATGCAGGTAGTAACTGCTGCAGAAAATCAGAAAATGAATGCTTCATGACGGGCCCTTTCCCTCCATCCCAAAGGATTTGGGATGCATTCGGAAAAGTTCAAGTCCTACATACCAGGGAGAATCTATTACAGAACATCATTCCTAAAGAAAGCTTGATTATCTGTCTCCATCGGTAGCATTTAAAGGGGCAGTGAAGAAAAGATTACAAGTGAATGCCCATGTTCCAATCCAGCTGATTCCACTCGCCCTTCCTCCCCATCTTTCAATGTCAATGGGCAGCCAGACACCAGCCAGGATGGTGGAGCAGGCTACCCACCATATTCAAAGCAAGGAAAGCCACAGGGAGGGGTTCAGCCACTGAATCAGAGACTCAGCACATTTCTGCCCACAGAAAGTGGTCTATCCATACTTGCAAAGTGCTAGAGCAGAAGAGCCTTTCAGGTTCCTATGCCCATTTCTGCCATCATGCCCCTTAGGGTGATGTCCCTTTATAGCACGGTTTCATGAGAGATGTCTACATCAGAACCATGCTAGGTTCTTGCTGAAAACGCAGATATCTGCTATTCCTTACCTGCCAAATGAGACCCTGGAGGCAGAATCTGCATTTGTATCAAGTTCTCCAAGTGACTCTTATACCCATGAAAGAAGGGGCAACATGGTTGTAGGTCAGCTACATATCACCGTTTGCTATGGACCCTCTTGGGTTAAATCATGAAGAAGAGCAGTGTGAGGATATTTTTGTAAAATTAATTCAAGTCCTCTCTCTGACACTTACCACGACCTCGAGTAAGGCACACGACCATTCTAGGGCCCTCTTTCTTCACTGGGAGTTTATGGGACTAGAATAAACTTTTGGATGAAAATCTACCTTATAAACCACAAAGAACTAAATGAATGTGATTTAAGATAATTACTACTAATTCATTATGCATTCATACTACCCTAAGGTATCTTTGGATACAAAAAGCATAAATAGCTTTAATGTGCAGCAATACCTCTAATTCGCCTTGGTATACATAATCTCTGGTTTTCTTCAGGGCAAAGTTCTCCAGTGGAAATAATAACAGCAGCTCAGTAATTGCTAAGTAATTGCTAAGAATTTACCATGCACTGTGCTAAGCACCGGATGCCCTCCCCGATGCCCTCCTCAATACAGTCCAAAGGCAAAAACGGGCTCAGAGGAGGGAAGTCACTCAGCAAAGCCACACGTCTGGTCAGTGAAGGTCAGCAGACCCCACAGCCCCTGCACTTCAGCAATACATGACTGAAAGAATCATTTTCAACTTGTCAAACTGTTGGTCTTGGAGAGCAGAACTCAGTGAGCATTGCAAAAGTTAAATATTTCATCTCTGAAACTACAGAACACAAGCAACAACCTAACACTTCACTCTGCCAAATGCAGGGGTGAGTGAGAGGGACAACCATAGGGGTGTATCAGTTGAAAGTCTAAAAATTAGCACAGCAGTTTTATGGTCTCTGCTAACGAAAGGAGATGCTTATTTTCTCTCAGCGCTGTCAGGGCAGAAAGAGGAGTATACCTCCGAGAGCCTCAGCATTTTTCATAATGGTCCCTGCATGCTCGCTGCTGAAGGTAATTTCAATCTTTAAATACAGCCTGCCAGGTTGCCACTGTAACTCTAACAATGAAACTCATAGGAGACTGTTCTTTTTAGTATTTCAGTGGTACTTGCTTTTTCACTTACTCCAAGAGACAAAGAAAAAACCAGCATGTTTGCTTTTGCCTTTCACCGATGGCCTAATTTATTACAAAGAAAATGGGCGGAGAAAAGGAGGTCAATCGACAAATGCTAGTTATTAGGCTAACAATTACGAAACCCTTAACCGGTATTTGTTTTCAGCCTACGGTGCTCCGGGTGAACACTGCGATTCCTGGACTCGTCGCCTGCCTGCGCTCTGGGGCTGCAGCGTCCCCGCGTTGGCGCGCGCCCTCTCGCCCCACCCCCACTCCCACAGGCTTACAGCCAAAACCCCATACTCTCAAACGGAAAAGTCCTGCTTGGTGAGTCACGTGGAGCCTGGCTGAGGAGTTTGGAACTCTGGATCCGTCCTGCAAATGGTAAGAAGGCCAGCTTCCCAGTCTCACCCTGAGCAGCGCAGCCAACATCTGGGAAACATAAAAATTCTGGAGCTCTTGTTTGAGATACTTCCTGCTGTGTTCTTGGCACGTCTGAACACACTGAATTTTTAACTCATATCTGAAAACCTGTTTTTGTTGAATATTTGCCTTTTCCCCCTATGGTGGCCTTGCCAGTGATACCCTTGGATAAAAGAACTCTTTATCCATTTTTCTGAACTATTACCTCGCCTTTCTCTTAATCTCAGCCCTACTCTATCATTTATGACACAACCCACCCCCAACAAAAACACACATCCAAATTTACGTCTCAACAACTTTGAGAGAAGATACATAAAAGACCATAATATATATGATTGCACTGGTTTTATAAAAATATGTTTACAGGAATAGAAATAAGAAATGACCACTAATCACTTTCCCTTGTGTACATAAAAAATGAGGGGGATGATTGTTTGCTTTTGCTGAGAGAACAGAAAGGAAGAATGGGTTGGGTGTGACTCTACAAACCTCATAAGTGGTTGTCATTGTGGGTTTATAGGACACATGATTGGCCCTTCTCAGCTCCTTGATAGTTTCAGCTGGCATGGATTTAGAAAAGCCCAGGCCACTCCAGGTATTTGTGGGTGTTCTGACCTCCGTCACCACTGGTTTCTTTAACATAGCTTTGGAAAACAGAATATATTAATAAAAAAAAGCCTGATATATTTAACACATTGCTTAAATAAAATACCAATGATAGGCATTGCTTCTTTGATATGTGAAGAAATTATCACTGAATATTATTTCTTAACACAAAATGCCTAAAATGTCTTAATAAAACATTTTAACTAAAGTAACAGTAAATGAAAAAATGCTACTTGATTTCTTAATTGATCTAATGCTAACTTATTCAACAAAATATGTCTAATCTCAACAGAATTTGTGCAACCTGAACCCAAACATTTTGGGTTTTTTTTTTAATGAGTGTCCACTTTCTCAATTCACCATGAATAGTCAAAAAACTATTTATGAATGTATTAAAAAGCAATCAAAGTATAAATCATTAGTATATCATATACCTTTGGTTGCTAATAGCTTCTTTTGTTCATAGTCAAATGCCTGAAAATGAAACAGAGAGAAAATATCTTTATTGTCAGTCTTTCCAAATGTCATGCCAATACTCCACAGTTAGAGACAGACACAGGTTTTGACAGTATCCCCTCATCTGCCTGCGACACATGCTAAGCTTTGAACTATAATGTGACAGAAATCCGATTCTGACAGAAATCCTATTTATCAGTAAGTCTGATAAATTTAAACATGTTTTCAAAACTAATATATTAGAATAAATTACTACTTCTGATTTTAAATCATGGCAGTGACAAGAGAGTTTTTCCTTCAGAAAGAAAAAAAAATTCTTATCTACCATAAATATCTAGCGCATCAGGGCCAATATCTGCTATAGTAAATAACTCCGTAATAGTTATGCTAACTTTCAAAATAATACATTACCAAAATGCTGTCAGGTATTTATTGGCCTCCTTTGTGTCTCAAAATCAACTCTTCATTTAGGTAAGCAGGGCCTGAAGTGGTATGATGTCAAGGCAACTTAAGAAATTATTTAGCCTAAGTGGCATAGCCTTTGCTTTTGAAGTGAGATAAATGGCAAATGTCTAGCTTTAACCTATAATGGCATTAAACAATGCAATAAAATTAAATCTAGTTACTTTTTATTGCACAGGACAGGACGGCACCATTCATTTATTCCTTTTACATTGAATGAGTAACTATGATGCAATCAGGTCTATGTAGGGACCAAGATAGATCTTTTTGAAGAAAGGAGTGCAGATATAGCTACATCTCAAATGCCATTTGAGTGTTATCAACTCTTCAACTTAGGAACTAACTCACACTTGATTTAAGCATGTCTCCAAGGCCCACCAGGTCAAGAACCAGTTGGCAAGAGCTCTCTAACCCTTCTCCCAGGAAGATTACACCATATAACTATTGTCTGAAACAAGACACTTCTGAGAGTGAAATGTGCTGTGAATAATAATCAGACCAGGATAATAAAAGTAAACAGGGGCTGTCCCAGACAAACCAGGATGCGTGATAACAAAAAAACATGGCAATAAATCGGGAGAGCCAGATTTTTTAGATAGCAGTTTGATAGTGTTTTTGAAACCGTTGGACTAAAAGGGCACTGGGAATTCAAATCAACCTTTAATTATTAATATCTAAGGGCAAGGGGTGGGGAGAACCTAAATTACTTGCTCAATAAATATTTATGGAGTGCCTACTAGTTAAAGAGACTGTGCTGAGCTCTGTGGAAGAATACAAAATGAATCAAAAACAATCTATGGCCTCAATGACTTACAGTCTTAGGAGGGCTGAGAAAGGGAAATAACTATGAAATAAATTAGGAAATGAGATAAGTGTGAGAAGAGAGTTGGAGATATAGCACTCCAAGATCGATCAGGAGACAAAGATCATTCTCAGCCAAGGAAAGCAGGGAGTCTTCAGTGTTCTCCCTGCCAATGCTCAGTGACTATTATCATTGATTTCTTAGAGATTTTCAGCATCAGCTATTCACTAACAGCACAAATACATCTATATAAGTTGCAATTCTATCATCAAGAACATTTCATCCACCCCAAAAGAAAGAAACATAAAATTGGGTTCACTGAAGGTATAAACCTGATGAAAAAGATGACAAGAACCACAAGACAGACAAAAACCATAAAGGATTATAAAGGGGATCTGATATTTCCTAAATGAGAGAATTTTGATTTATTTTAACTGAAAATAAACTCAGAGAAAATGTAATCAATGTCTTTTTTAAAACACTGACACATTACAAAGGCCATGGCTTTTGTAAAAACATTCATCTAAAAACTCATGAAAATATTCAAATGCAAAGGATTAAAAAACAGATGAGGCTTGAACTAGAGTTTGCACTGAAATTGCAGTAGCATAATTTAGTTCCATGAGTTAGTTTCCTTGACATATCTATGGCAGCACTTTTGTTTCTAGCATTTTGTGAAAAGTTTTCCTCTTTTTCAGAGGGAGAGGGATAAGAGTGACAAATCCCTTACTTTGAAATAGGTAGGTCTACCCAGTAATTCTGGTTCTAAAATCAAATGTTGATAGGAATCTCTAAAACAGAAAGCACAAAATCCTTATCTTTCATATTTGTGATCCATACAGAACACCAGATTTCTGAATTTCATGGACAACAGTCTATTTTGAATAATTAGCCTAATACTTTGAAAATGGATACAGAGAAAGTCCCTAATGAGGAAATTGTTTAAAATAATCATAAAAATCTGTGAACTAACACAATCATCAATATTCAGCATCTATTTTCAAATAAATAAAACTTCACATTATTTTCACAACTATCTTTAAATAGCACCAAATTTATCATCTCCATTTCACAGACAGAAGAATATTATATCTATTTATCCAAGACTATGTCATGAGGCAGTAATACTTAGCTACACAGTCCCTCACATTCGTCTAAAATTTTTTCAAGTAACAGATGAATAATGTTATTTGCATAAGACATAGTGACACAGCTCATTTTGTACCATTTTTAATGTCATATTTTAAAGAACTCTTCCCACTTAAGCTAAATTTAGTATTTCATTTTTAATGTTTATAGCAAACTACAGTACATTTAAATTTCATTTTGAAGGCATTACAGAAGGAAAACCTAATTTCTGCACTACTGCTGAACACTCACTGAATTCTCTATACCCTAACTCAAGCATCCTATGTTTGAATGACTTTCCTATTTTATTACCATTACCTGCATGTTGACGTATGATGACCGCTGAGCAAGGTGGGCCCTTTCAGAGTTTTGCTGGGCAGCTGCCGCCCTCTCTGCGGCTCGCTCGCTCCCTGGAGCCTTCTTGTCAGCCAAAGGGCTTTCTGCAGCACTCAGTTCAGGGTCTGAGAGCAACCTGTCAGCGCTGCTGTGAAACAGAGTTTGGAATTTAACTCTCCGCTATACATACAAATGTACTGAATGTTTCCTGTGTGCCGCATTTACTAGGCATGTTTACCATTGCCAACTATTTACATCTCATTTAATCCTCATAACAATGTTATGATGTAGGTAGTCACACTCATTTCAATGTTATGATGTAGGTACTACCGTCACACTCATTTCACAGATGAGGAAAGTACCTTGTCCAAAGGTCACACTTCCAGTGTAAATGGTAGAGCCGGAATTTGAACCCAGGCATCGTGACTGTAGGACTAGAGCTTGAAACTCTTTCATGGTATACATTTATGTACGTTATACATATGGCATATATGGTATATTGCATGTGATACAGGTGGAATAGCTGTACAGACAAGGTTTCCAATTTTTATACATCAAAGAAACATCAGTGACTCATGCATGCAAAGTAAACAGAGATCCAATCTGAAGGCATGCAGATGATGCAATTCATGTGTGTGAAATATGCATATGATATTGATAACAAATAAAGGTAGCAGATAAATGAGAAATATTCTCCAGCGCATGTTTAGGGGAATGGGCAGAGCATGAAAGTGTTTCTTATGATGGAGGCTTCTGAAGTTGTTCCTTATTGTCTTTGGAGAGAGAAGCAGCTGGTGTTCACTTGTGTTTGGCTAAGAAATGCTGAGTAGAGGGGCGGGCATTCGTCCTTCCTAAATTAGGATTCCCTGTCCATCAATAAAAATCCCTTTCCTATTCTTTTCCTCCTGTCTTTGACTTTAGGTACACCTCTTTTTCGATGCATATGATACAACACATGATACATACAGAACACATGCACCTCAAGTTCAAATCCAACTGTATGTTAGATTCAAATAAAATAGGAATACACAGTATCAATGAAAGAGCTGAATTTATTCATTAATTCATGATTTTATTTATTCAACTATTCAGCTGTTGTGCCGGAGAATTTAGAATAATTTAGAAAGGACTATTGGAATACAAAAGGAGGAACAATGAACTTTGCTTGACAAATGTTGACGGAGGCTTCATACAGGACATTTGAACTGGGAACTAAAGGATATCCGCAAGTTCACTGGTACCAAAAGCCTGGAGAACAGCACATGCAATTCAGACTTGTGCTGGTTCTCAAGCCACAGTGTGACAAGATTCGATTTGTGTTTCCAAGAGAATTTACTTGAGCAAAATAAAAGATCAAGCTGATCACAGACTGGAGGCAGGGAGACCATTCTGAAGGCTGCAGCTTTATCTAGATGAAGATGATGAGAAGGTTCAGAACATACTCAGTGATGAAAGGAATGAGTACGTATTTCAAATGCTTCAATAGTTAGAGGAAAGCAAAATCATTTCTCTAACCTAAACAACATTAATTTTGAGTATCAGTGCCAAGGAATGAAAAACACAGATAAAGCTGAATTAGACAAACCGGGAATAATAATGATTAGCTAACCAAAGTTTATAAAACAAAATGGATTTTAGCATGAAAGGGAGGAAGTACGGATATATATGCCAATCGTTGCATAAAGACACTCTGTAAGGATACGCAATGAACTAAATAAGACAGTAGAAGAAATCAGGTGGATGGGGTAGGTGAGACAGTGAAAAGACAAACCTCTCATTGTAGAGACTGCCCGAAATAAATGGAAAAAGAAAACAGAGTAAGGATGCCACGGGCGTAACTGCGCTATGATAAGGGAGAGTTATATTTGATACAATTTATATATTTCTACGCAATACGATTTGGAATGAATAAAATCATAACATCACCAAGCATTTATTAAAAAGTTCACAATTAATTACCATGGAAAAAAGGGAGTTATAGTTTCAGAAAGAAATTCAAAGCCAAATGAAAGAGAATGCACAGTTGGAAAATTCATACCAACAACAGAGAATAAAAATTGCCCTGCTGATTACTGAAGAGCAGAGAGAATGCTAAAGTTTCAGAATACAGGTGGTTTAGAGGACACAGGTATGAACCTAATCAACTAAATAGGGGAGGAGCTACAGACACAATAGAAAAGGGTGAAAATCATCAGATATTATTCCTCAATAAAAATTTTTAAAAAGTAAAGATAAAATGAAAAAGCTCATGGATGAGATCAAACCTGATTTGAACTGAAGAGTACTAACTATTGAGTTTAAAACAAATTTAGCCTGTTACATACTTTCTTTCAAAGGATCAAGGCTTTTAATATTAAAATACATACTGTAAGTGTGAGTTTTTCGTGCCTTGCAATAGTTCCACTGTCTGCCTTTTGGCACAGGAAACCTTGGAGGGACCGATCATCTGTTTCAAGTCACCAGCATTCCCGGAATGGGACGGACTTCGAGGCATGCCTACTTCAACAAAAGCATCATTACAACCTGCAGAGGAGAAGAAAAAAAAAGTGAGACATCTAAACATCATCTTACAGTTGATAATTACCTGCAATGGAAACAAACCAGAACCCAAGTCTACAGTGACATGATCAGCCTGACACGGGTGTAACAGCTTTCATCTGCAAAAAGGACACCTTCACAAATTCAGGCTGTCACAAAAACCCAATTTGAAGATAAGATCCTCATATTTTTTAAAGATTATTTGGGGTATAAGGGTTATAAAAAGACACTCGGTAATATATGTATATATATCGCATTTGGTAAGTTGATGCTTTCCTGCTACCCAATTACCTTCCCCTTTAATTTAGGAAGGTGCAATGTAATGTGAAAGTAATTCTTTCCTTGGAAAGTGCTTTTCAGTTAATCTCTCACCATGTTCTCTGGAATTTTATTCAAGACATTGTCTTTCTACATAGTTTGGGATGAGTCATAGTTGGTTAGCAAAACCAACTCAAAACCACTGCATAGACTCTCTACGACCCTCTTGTTATCCAGGTAACAAACTAGATTGAATTTCAGCAGGAAAGATACAGTTCCTGACCTTCTGCAGGGCTTGATTTGGGAGATGCCTGCTCAGACACTGTTGTCTGGATAGATGGATCACCATGATTCGCACTCAGCACTTTTTCTCCAAGGGATGAAGTGGATATTGCACCATACTTTATATTCGGAGACTGAAATAATAACAGAAAATAACATATAGATATGATCATAAATTTACAATTTAAAATTCATTTCAAGTGAAGGTTTAACCATTATTACCAGCGGCTTATCTCTTACAAACAGCATAGATCACACCATTCTAACAGAAGGGCAATACCTGTGCATGTCCATTTAAAGAAGCAGAGATTTTTTTGCCTTCTGTCTGCAGACTGTTGATATCAACAGGAGTCAAGCCAGGAGGGGGAGATGGAGCCGTGTGCCCATAGGTAGGCACTCCGGACAACAAAATATTGGTTAACGTGGCTTGGGCAGTAGATGGAATCATAAGGTGTGGTATTGCAGAAAAACCTATACAACATTTCATGAAGACAGACATTAGACAGGAAAAAACTCAGCATCACCAACTGTTATTTTCAATAACAATAAAAAAAATGTCATTTTTGTTGCTGCAAATTCAGAAAAGAACTCAATTTTGATACCTTCTGCAAATAGGTTTATCATTACTGTAAGATCACAAAAGAATATTAAAATGGAACAACACCATAGAGAATATTTAGCCCACGCCCCTCATTATACAGATGAGGAAACTAGCTAGGCTGAGCATGTGCTCATGACTACCAAGCAAGGTAGTCCAACCAGAGCCAGCATTCCCTAACTACAGGGTCAACACTCTTCACGTGCCTTTGCCACTCTTCCCTGCACGTCGTACTTTTTCCCTAATTTGCATATCACATTTGAAGATTATATTTTACACCTGTATGAAAAACTCACTTCTTTTTTTGTGCTTTATTTTAACTAATTTACACACTGGGGAATTTCTGTTCGACTAGAGTATGCTTTGAACCATAATTTTTCCCTACGGAAACCAAGTCATTAGTAACTTTTATTTAAAAAACCAGTAATATCTAAGAATACACGCCTCTGAGCATACCTGAATGATACTCACCTGTGGCACTTGAAGTATTAGCAAGTGGGGGTGCCCATAATGTGGGGCTGGGGGTGCCGGAACTGGGACTTTGCAAAGGACTGACTGAGCTATTAAGGGCATTCAAGAGCGAGTTTGGGGTTGTCGAAGTGTTTAAAGATAAGGTGGTGGGTCCCAAAAGACCTGTAATAAACAAATGCAAAGTCAATGCACAGAAATTCAAGATTTTAACATAGAGATGGCACCAATATTGCCATTTGGGATGCGCACTGACATAACCTGATATTTTCTAAGTATAAAATATGGGTGACAGATTTTCTTTCAAATATTCACACGAAATATTGCATTATACAACTCCCACACAGGAATTAGCTTATCCACAAACAGATGCCAACAGGAGACGGAAGACAGGGTCGCCGAGCAGCACCAGGTTCTTTGCGTTCACGTCAACTGGCCAGGATGCTCAAGCAGAGACCCATTTTTATTTCTCTGTGTAATTCTCTTGTCATCGGCTTCAACCAAACCCTTTTCAAATCCTCACATTCATCAGTGACGATGGAAAGTTTTTCTCCAGTAGGAGGGATCTATTTAGCCCGTTTACAGTTAGGCTGAGCTATAGGCGACAGTTTTTAAAGGTAAGTTGAAACACATACATGACTTCTTTGGGCTCCATCTCAGTGACTAAAGCTTTTCTCAGGAAAAAAATATTGTTTTTTCTTCTAAGGAGTCAATGCTTGAATTTAAGTAATTAAATTCCCCTTTGGGCATTTAAGATATGTTCTAAAACAAAATGTGAATTTATAACAAGTTTCTAGGAATACACATAAATCATTAAGTATTACAGGATAGGTATAGCCATGAAAACATTTTAAAAATTGAGTAATTCTGAGTCTTTGCTCACTTATTTTCTCTCTAGTGCAGGATGAACTTGGTTCTTGCTAAGTAATATAATTGGCATTTTCTGGCTCACAGGCATTGCTATGTTATTTATTTTATTTTATTCTATTTTTTTTTTTTTTGAGACAGAGTCTCACTCTGTTGCCCTGGCTAGAGTGAGTGCCATGGCATCAGCCTAGCTCACGGCAACCTCAAACTCCTGGGCTCAAGCGATCCTCCTGTCTCAGCCTCCCAAGTAGCTGGGACTACAGGCATGCGCCACCATGCCCGGCTAATTTTTTCTATATATATTTTTTTAGCTGTCCAGATCATTTCTTTCTATTATTAGTAGAGACGGGGTCTCGCTCTTGCTCAGGCTGGTCTCGAACTCCTGACCTTGAGTGACCCACACGCCTCAGCCTCCCAGAGTGCTAGGATTACAGGCGTGAGCCACCGCACAAACCATCCAGTTTTGTGTAAGTGCAT
>CAUYSK010041726.1:0-10270 GCA_963575035.1 Avahi laniger | reverse complement strand
ATCTGCATATCACTTTGGATAGTACAGACCTTTTCACAATATTAATTCTTCCAACACATAAACACAGATATCTTTTTATTTATTTATGTCTCCAATTTCTTTCATTAATGTTTTATAGTTTTTGGTATATAAGTGTTACCTCTTTGGTTAAATTTATTTCTAAGTATGTTTTGGTAGCTATTACAAAATGGGATTGTTCTTTTGATTTCTTCTTCAGAAAGTTTGTTGTTAGTATAGTGAAACACTACTGACTTTTGCATGTTGATTTTGTATCCTGCAACTTTACTGAATTCATTTACCAGTTCCAACAGTTTTTTAGTAGATTCTTTAGGGTTTTCTACATATCAGAAGGTGTTGTCAGCAAACAATGACAGTCTTGCTGATGTCCCATAATTCCCATAGGCTTTCTTCATTTTTTTGCTTTTTTCTCTGTGTGGCTTCATTTTAAATTCAAAATAGATCAGAATATTATTATTAGCATGGACACAGCCAGAGTCCTATTGAAAAGAATGGATATTTTGATTGGCTGACTAGTTGGTTTAATTATTTAGGCTTTCGAAATGATGAATTTATATCTCCACATCACAGATATAATTAAATTATAGAGTCTCTAAATTTAATGTCAAATATATTCACTTTAGGGACTGTCTACCGTAGTCAGGAAAGATATTATAATTTTTTTTTACACTGTTTCACTGTCTTTTTGATGTGAGAATTGATAGAAATAATTAAATACATAATGACTAATGTTAAAAATGAAATGAAAATTTTGATATCTGATATAGTATTCTATAAGAAATTTTTGTGTGTGCAGTGAACAAAGAAAAAAGTTATTAAAATTGAACACAGGTTATGTCAAGTGAAGCTTACATTGAGCATTTTTAGGTAAGTATTAGAACACAATCAGTGAACAGAAGTCAAATGGCTAATATAACTTCTCTTAGAGAAGTTGTAAAATTTATTTTCAGAAAAGCTTATTTCAGGAGGTTCATTTGCATTTGTAAATAACTATTTTTGCTCAAGCATGAATTTTCATTACTGAAACCATTAAATTGTGACGGACTGGAAGGGCCAGTGTTTATTAAACTCCCATTAACATTGGTATGTGATATGCTCTTATTGAGAGCAGAACTTTATTGGTATGGAGGTAGCAGTTTGGCATCTAATTATTTAAAAAATTAGCAAATCCTCATTAAACAGCTGCTTTTCTATTTTTTGTTGACTTGTGTGAGATGCCAAACAACTCCATTCTTTGCCTAGAAGATTAAAATTATTCAATCTGGTTTATATTGCAGGCTTAATTTTAATGTATAATCATCCATGTAAATATATCCTAGAGACTGGTGGTATTAAAAATAATTTAAAATATGCAGAAGGAAATATATTCACACTTAGTGCTAGTAATAAAATAGCAAGCCTAAGGCACTTTGCATGGCTTTGTAATCTACATTAATTCTGCCTACGGTCCACTTTTTTGTGGACTAATTTTAAAGACTTGGCAGTAATAATCAAACTGGTATACATATGCAAATATTTCAAGGTAAATGTAAAAGTAATGAAATTAGATGGAATTTTCATACTTTCAAATGTATTTATGGCTAAATCTACCTAAATCCGAGTAACCAGAGCCTTCGTACTCAACTTTTATGAGTGAAATTGCTGATGTTAGAAATTTAAGTAGGTCCAGTAAATGGTGCCCTTCTTTTCCACAAGAATTTCGAATTACTTAAAAGGCAGACAAAGTGTAGGGAATATGGGAAATCAAAATATCACCTTTATTACTGATAAGTTGATATTGAGGTAGATTGCTCATATCTCTGGGATACTGGGCTTTCCAAATGTGAATCCCAGAATTCAGAAGACTTATCCTTCCAATCACAGGCAGCACTAGATCACCAGAGGGAGAAACTTTATTTGTAATCTTACCATGGGTCAAATTATATGGGGTAATGTAGGTAGCTATCTAGATCACCTGGGCTCTGCAGGCAGGCCGGCTTGCTAGAGAAATGGAAGTAGAAGGAATTGGGCTTTGCATACCCAATTTTTTCCCTGCAAATTCAGCAATCACATAAGGCGTTCCCTCCATCCGTAGAAGGAGTGGGTGAGGGGATAGAGAGAGAGCAGGAATATTACGTCTCCCTACGTGGGCGGAAACCTCAGGACAGCAGAATAGAAAGGTGCTCTCCACCAACAGTGTTTCCTCTCTTCCTCGCTGTTCTCTCTGTGTTGCACCTTGCCCCTTAGTCGATCCTCAATGCAGCAACCAAAGTGGTCCTGTCAAAAAACTTTTTTCAGATTATGTCATTCCACTGTTCAAAATTCTCTATTTACTTCTCCTCTCACTCAGGTAAAAGTCAGTGTCCTTTCCATAGCCTAGAAGACTCTACACAATTTGGTCCCCTATCCCCTTTCTGAAATCATTTTTTGCCATGTTTCCCCTTGTGGTGACACGGTGTTCCTTACTGAGCCATCAGGCTCACACCCCGCAGGATCTTGTACTGCCTCTCCCTGTGCAGGGAGTGCTCTTTGCCCGCATGGCTACGCCATCACTCCCTTATCCCCCTCAGGAATTAATGAAAATGTCACCTTCTCACTGAGGCTTTTCTTTACCACTCTATTTAAACTTGCACTGCCCCTCCTGACACACTCTATCCCACTCCTCTACTTTAGTTTTCTTCAAAGGACTTGCAATTATTTTGATGTACTTTATATTTATTTGTTTATTTTGTTGACTGTCACATTAGTCTGCTCAGGATACCATAACAGAATACCACAAACTGGGTAGCTTAAACAACAGAAATTTATTTTTTCATGGTTCTGGAGGCTGGAAGTCCAAGATCAAGCAGGGCTGGTATCTGGTGAGAGCTCTCTCCTTGGTTTGCAGATGGCAATCTTCTCACTGTGTCCTCACATGGCCTTCTCTGTGTGTGTGTGTGCGTGTGTGTGTGCACGCTCTTGGAGTGTCTTCCCTTTCTTATAAGGACACCAAGCCTATCAGATTAGGGCTCCCTCTTATGACCAAATTTAACCTGAGTTGCTTTCTTAATGGCCTTTTCTGCACGTACAGTCACATTGGGGATTAGGGCTGCAACATATGAATTTGGAGGGGACATAATTCAATTTATAAAAATTTTTTACCTCTGCCAACCGGAATGTCAGCTCCATTAGGGTAGAGATTTTGGTCATGTTGTTCATCATTATATGTCTAGTGCCTAGAACAGTGCCTGGCACCAAATAGGTATGTAATAAATGTTTATTTAATGAACTAATAAATGAAGAAATGAATAAAGCTGAAAGAGCAGGTATAAACCAAGTTGTAGAAGTTTAGTATGTTTTACTGTGATTTCAGACTGTTTTCTGTAAGCAATGGAAAACTCACCAAAAACATGTAAATTGCAGGCAATGTGGACATGTTTGTCTTTCAGAAATACTGAGTTAGCTGCTCTTTAGAAATTGGATCTCAGTCCAGTAATAAAGTTGGCAACGAGACAAAGTTAGGAGGTTATTTCAAATAGTGTAAAACTCTGACATAGAATTTTATTAGAATTTAGCCACAGTTTCTGAAAGGATATCCTTGCTTGCTAGTGAAATAACAAAAAAATTATTAACTCATAGTTTTTCAGTAAGGGCTAAAATCAATCATATGAATTTTCTATCTCTCTCTCTCCCTCCCTGCTCTCTGACAGGCACCCTGCAGGGTTCCGTTGTCAAACCATCTGAAAAGAGCCTAACAGGCAGAAAGGAAATGTAAATCTTTCTCTTAACAGTCGCCAGAAACTGCCTTTAGTGGGCCTGAGCAGACAGCAGGGTCCAAACTTTAGTCCTCAGTTCCTGCCTGAAACCATATCTCAAGAACAGAATCAATGACAAGATCACAATCAAGTGGTAGGTCTGTCTCCAAAGAAAAGACAGCAGCTTCTGTTATCTGCCCGCCACCAAGAAAAGGGAAAGAGTGGATACACCAATTCACAGTACCCTGTTTATTTGGCTAGAGCCATAAATCATCTTCATCCTCCTTTTGCAACTCCTAAATAAAAAGTCTGAATAACCAATTTTCTAGGCCAGCATACTCTCCCTTTCCCTCTTTCATGTTGACTCTTTTCCACCTGGAAAAGTAAGATAAACTTTTTCTTCTTGTTATCCTAATTTCTGCATGGAAAACTTTTCTCTGCCTGCTCCATGAACTCCTCGTAGTCTCCACCCTAACAGGTTCTCTATTTTGTCACTCAGGAAATAAACAAGTAAACAACCACCAAAACAACCCTGTAACAACAGGAGATCTCCTCCGCACCCCGCAATAAGAACACAGAGCCATGGAAGCTTCTTTAGGAGTAAAAGATATTTTGGATACTTATATTTTGTTCCATGATCTTTCATATTATTAAAACAATAAACTTATAATTAAGATTAAAGATCCTCCTCAACAATTAACTTTTAATTAGAGTTGTACAAAATTTCTAAATTACAAAGTTACAAATTGAAATAAATACCATGAGGAAAGTGTCTGGTGCACTATGACACAGAGTATTACAAGGAGACCTAATTTAAACTGAGAGGGCAAGGAAAGCCTTTCTAGAAAGTAATATTTAACTCGAGACCTTGTAGGGAACCTTGCTGATTGCCTGCCCAGGTGCCAGTTCCCTTCTGCATTCCTAGGAGACATTATTCTGATATCCACCCTCTTGCAAAACTGCCAGTGCAGCTGAAGGAAGTCTACTCCATTAATGCCAAGAATGTTCCCGATTGAATGAAGACAAATCTCATCTTTATTATCAATCACTGCTTCAGATAAGGCAAAGTGACACTATTCAGGATGCTGCAGTGAGCAGAGGTTTGGTTCAATAGAAGCTCCCCATGCACATTACTCTAGCTTTTTCCATCCTAACTTGCTTAATTTTCCCTAGCCCTCTCTTGGTTACACTTCTTTAATTACTTTCTAAAATCTGCCTTTTCCACTGGAATGTAAGCTTCATGAGAACAGAGATTTTATTTTCTGTTCATAGCTGTCTCAGCACTTTGAGCAGTGCTTGCCCATAGGAGGTGCTCAGTAAATATTGTTGAATGAAAAAAAAAATGAATGAAGCCCAGAGGCAGAGCAGGGTTCAAGCTGACTTGAGCTGTGACCAGGACCATTTCCCTTGAGTTCTGCATTCTCTAATTTCTCTCTGTGATGGATTTATCCGCAGACTTGTGGCAAGATGCTGTAGCAGTTTCTTGCTGGCAACGCTGAGGGAAAGAGAGACAGAGCTGCTTCCAGAATCACTCCCATAGGAGCAAAGAAATTTCCCAAAGTGCCCGGCAAACCTTGACATGAACCCTTCTGGTGAAGTGATTTGAATTAAATAAATGAAAAAAATAAATGTTAAGAAGGAAAAACAGCTGGTATACAAAACCCTCATGAGGAGTTTTGCTGCAAAACAAACCAGAAAGATGGAGCTGGAAGGGGGATTTGGAGTCAATAATAATGTTTTTTTTTCTCCATTGTGGAAAATTAGCACATTTTTATATTATTGGAAAAAGCGTCAGGTAATTGTAGGAAAAAAAAAAAGCAGGTCATTGCAGGAGCAAAGTCCTTGAACAGGCAAGAGAGGATGCAATCTGATCCATAAATGGACGTAGCGGCCATCCCGAACAGCGGAGGAAGACAGAGTTTACGGCTACATAAATAGACAGGTTAGCAGCTTTGCTGGTGGGAAGATGAGGTAGTTTTTTCTGATTGCTTCTAATTTCCCAGTGATATAAAATGCAAGGTCATCAGCTGAAATGGAGAATGGAGGAGAGGATATTGGAGATTTGAAACTGAGAAGAAAGTATAAAGTTGTTTCAGAGAGAATGAATTTTCCAGGATTGCTGAACAATGCTGAAGGCCTGCTTTGGAATTTTGGTCATAAATTTAATGTACGACTAGTCAGCTAGTTGTGGTAAGCCATGGAGTAGGCAAGTAATTGGGTTAATCTTGGACCTGTGTTTTGCCAGTTGAGTATGTGTAGAAACAGAACAAGGAAATGCAGCATATTTGCAAAGGAACAATTATGGTGATGGACTATGCACTCAGAGCCTGGAAGAACAGATGTGAGAACATGAAGGGATGATGGGCAGTGTAAATTAGTGAAATCAGTGGACTCCAAGTATTGTTAGGCCAAATAATTGTGTGTGTGCACTAGAGTAAGTAGGCTGGAAAGAGAGAAGAGAGTGACGCAGCTGGGATCCATAAAGCCTGGGCTTCTTTGTATGAGGAAGAGAGCACTTGCTACTAGTTTTAAATATTTCAATTTTCAACTTAATAATTTATATATCTGTTAAATTTTAAAAATGTAAACATATAAACACTACTAACACAACTAACAAAAAATTATTAATAAATCAAAATGTATTAATTTTATAAATACATTTTTCTTAAACATTTAGATGTGGACTTGAAACATGCCTCCTTAAATATTAGAATAAAATAACATGACTTAATATACTGAGTTTCTTAAGTGCTTCTGCTACTTTAAATCTATACACAAATTGTTACAATGATAAACATTTATTATTTCATTTATGCTGTCTCACAGTAATAAAATTATGTGTTTGTTTCATTTCTTTGTTATATTTGTTCTTCTTTCTTTACCTTTTCCAGGTGTCAATAATCATGCCAGATCCCAAATAAAAAGGATAATGTTTCAGATCAGCTGAGATTTTTGTTTCTGAGCTACGGAACAGTTGGCTCTTGGTTGGGCTAGAGGACTGTCAAACAGTAAAACGTTCCCAAAGCAGCAGCCCAGTGGCTAACAGGGCCACAAATATTACTACTGCACCTGTTTGCTTGGCTTGCCACACACCTCCATAACTTCAGCTGGTAAAAAACAATGAGCCCGAATGGATTCAGACAGCAAAGGCAAGCAGCATGGTGTCAGCTCCCTGCACGCTTTGCTCTACAAGGTGGCATCGAACCAGAGAGGCCGGATGACGCACAGTGTGAGGGGTGGGCTGCGCTGCTGAGGAGGAGCCAGCTCTCAGCTACAGCCCAGCAGTGTCAGAGACTTACACAGAAGCCCGCAGCCATGCCCTACGGGAGCACTGAGATGAGAGTTTGGTGCTCAGCTCGCACTGGGGAGATGGATGGAAAACAGCCTGTGGTAATCCCCCACAGACTAGGGATTAGAGATTCTCCTGGTGGCTCCTCAGGGATTAGAGATTCTCCTGGTGGCTCCTGGCCAGGTTCTTTCTCCTTGCTCTGTGAGAAATGGTAGGACATTCTGCCAAGACTGGTCAGACTTCAGTCAAGCCTTGCCTGATGCAAGGTCACCAGGACTTTAAGGCGGAGCCATTCTCTGACAAGGACCTGATTGTTACCTCCGATTGAAACCTGTGGTAGTCAATTTTCAGTTGCTACTTGTATGGGACACTTTAAACCAGATCTTTCCTTGACGTCTGATGCTGTTTCTCTCTTCACCCCTGTCAAGTATTTCCTCCAAATGTTCCTTCTCCTTCCCTGTTTACTTTGTTGGTCATTCACTGTTTGGCCTCTCACTGTTTCCCTTTCTTTCTAACTGGTTATTTTGGGTGGCTTCTGAAGCAAATCATTTCTTTCAGTTCTTTGTGTAGTTTCTAGTGTTTATGGCTTTCATAGTTACCTGTTTATACTCTTTGCTTCTTACACAGATAGAGACTAATGCATACTTATTGGTTGAACCATATGAGGCTGCCATTTTCATAAGTCAAAATGGCCAAATGTTGGAAATTTCAAGGTACAGTAATACAGTTCATAGACAGGCATATAAGCATAGAAAAACAACATCCATAGAAACAAAAACCTCAAATTTATTAAAATTAAGCTTAAAAAGTAATCATGTTCTACTCTTGCCACCTTTCTTTTTTTCTTGTAACTACTTAAAAAAAATACACATTGTATTAACTTTCTCTGATATGAAGTTTATTATAGACTAATGGCTTTTCACAGACTCAACTTGCACCAAACACTTATAATTTATTCTGGTATTCAAATTGTGGAAACAGTCTTCAAGTACAACTTTAAGTAGCTCCTTTGTCATTTAAGCATTTTTTTAAAAAGTGTTCTTGATTTCTGGAAATAACAATATATTGTAGACTCATTTGAATTTATTCTTCACCCAAAAGAATAAATTCAATGGATTCAATTACTGTCACACACACCTGGTCCCTTTGGATGGAGAATAGTATTGGAGACTAAAATCTGGCAGATAGGATGAATATCAGATTATTATAAGTAAAAACCTATAGTAGGTAAAATGCTTAATTGTTGGTTTATTATGACATTGTTCGTCTATTTTCCTATTATTTGTTCTTAAGAGCATTTATATGTGTGTGCATATATTAATATTATAATATTAATATATTTATAATACATATATATATATATTTGTGGCTGAAAATACAGATTATCATTGGCAGAGAGGTTTGACTATATAATAAAGTGCTTGAATCATCCTGAAACCATCTCCCCCTACTCCAGTCCATGGACAAATTGTCTTTCATGAAACCAGTCCCTGGTGCCAAAAAAGGTGGAGAAATGCTGTTTTAAAATATCATATATATAATATAATATTAATATAATAATATATTAATTAAAAGCTACCAGAGGAAGCATGCACATGCGCACAATTGAGAAAAGTATAGCAGATAAAGTTGAGCATATATATTAGCACAGGCACACAATCCAGGAAACTATATACACACACACACATATGGGATGCTCAACTTTATCTGCTATTGTTTCCTGGATTGTGTGCATGTGCACGCGTGTGTGTATGTGAAGGAATTTGTTATAGGGATTTCATCTTATGCAGTTGTGGAGCTGGGTGGTCTCTGTAAAGCTATTGTCTTTATGTCTGATCTGGAGCTTGAAATTCGCAGGGCGGGCAGCTGGGGCAGGAGGATGACTATAAGGTGAGACAGAGCAAGAGCAACCAGGAACCTGCAAGCAAAATCTGGAGCCCTTTGGGACTAACAAAAACCTGGGTCAGTTCTCATTGCATTATATCATGCTAGAACTAGGGTGAGGTAGGTAAGGTGCCTAGGTTACGTTAGGTTCCTAGGTTAAATTTAGGTAGGCCTATACTCTCAGGCTTGTACAAATACAGGGTGGTTACTTGTGTGAATCTAAGATTGAGTGCCCCCTTAACTTTTATGCTCTAGGTGCCTTGCTTTTCTCACCCTAGTCCTGGCCTTATCTCAGGTCTTGATGGTATGGTATTCCACATAAGCTAGGGACCTTCATAATGACCCAGGAGTGACACACATCTAGCCCAGGAGTTAGAGAAGCTGAGGAAGTTGCAACGGTTGTGGGCCCAACTGCTGCCTCATACCAACAAAGTCTGTCAGCAGGTAAGTGGTAAAGTGTGTGAGCTACAAAATGGCTACTGTTTCACCTCCACACCCAAATCTCATCCAAGAATCTCTCTGTAACCCACTCTAGCTGGAAACATGCAGGAAAGAAGATTCTGAGAAATGTAGTTCAGCCTAGCCAAGTTGACACATCACAAAGCCAACAGATGGCAAAAGTTAACTCTACTTAAATTCACCTTATATTCATTTAAAAGTCTAGGGGATCAGTTAATACCAATTTGATGGTGAGTACATGTGGTGCTTGTCTTTCCATCTATTGGATGTTGGGCAGCGGGGAGGGGGGAGGGGGAGGAGGGGGAAGGGGACAGGTATATACACACACAAAGAGTGCAACGCGCACCACCTGAAGGATGGACATATTTGAAACTCGAACTTGAGGGGGAGGAGGGGGCAAGGGCAACATACGTAACCTAAACATCTGTATCCCCATAATATGCTGAAATAAAAAAAAAAAAAGAAACTGAAAAAAAATCATTAAAAAAAGTCTAGGGGAAATTTTTTGGAACTTGACTAAATGTTTCATCTAGAAGCATATATTAGAAGGAGAACTAGAAATGTTCTTTAAATTTAGTGTTTCCTTCCTCACTAGCATCAAGACATGTCAAAAAGGCCGGGCGCAGGGGCTCACGCCTGTAATCCCAGCACTCTGGGAGGCAGAGGTGGGCGGATTGTTTGAGCTCAGGAGTTAGAAACCAGCCTGAGCAAGAGCGAAACCCCGTCTCTACTAAAAATAGAAAAAAATTAATCAGAAAACTAAAAATATATAGAAAAAATTAGCTGGGCATGGTGGTGCATGCCTGTAGTCCCAGCTACTTGGGAGGCTGAGGCAGAAGGATTGCTTGAGCCCAGGAGTTTGAGGTTGCTGTGAGCTAAGCTGACGCCACGGCACTCTAGCCCGGGC
>CAUYSK010041725.1:0-10207 GCA_963575035.1 Avahi laniger | reverse complement strand
TGATGGAGATGTACAAAGAGATTAATGTTCTTATGCTGTAAACACAACATTTAATCTGCAGTCCATGGATCAAGCAGTAATTTCAACTTTCAAGTATTACTATTTAAGAAATACATTCAGAGGCCTGGGTGTGGTGGCTCATACCTGTAATCCTAGTACTCTAGGAGGCTGAGGCAGGAGGATCACTCGAGCTCAAGAGTTCAAGGCTGCAGTAAGCTGTGATCGTACCACCAGACCACTGCCTCAGTGACAAAGCAAGACCCTGTCTCTTAAAAAAAAAAATATATGATGGGTACAATGTTTACTACTCCAGTGATAGATATACTAAAAGCCCTAACTTCACCACCATGCAGTATAGCAATGTGACAAAATTACCCTTGTACCCCATAAATTTATACAAATAAAATTTTTAAAAAAATTAAATTTTTTTTTAAAATAGAAGAATTGGAACATAAAGTTGAAGATATCAGAGATGCAGAACAAAAAAAGTGAAAAATCAAAGAAAAAAGATAAGAGGATTAGAAAATAAATCCAGGGTTTGTAAAATCCTCATCAGAGTTCCAGAAAGAATGAAAAAAAATAAAACGGGAATGTTTTTCAGACCTGAAAGACATAATTTTTCACATGAATAGGGCCCTGCTGAGTGTCCAGTAAAATAAATGAAAAAATACCCATACTGAGACAGGCCATTATGCAACTTTGGAACACAGGGATAAAGAGGCTTCCAGAAATAAGCTAAAAAGAAAAAAGCACATACAGAGGAACTGATAGCTGACTTCTCAACAACTCAACTAGATGCCAATGACAGTGGAGCAATATCTTAAAAATTCTAAGGAAAATAGTTTTGATCTATTCTCTACTCAGCAAAATACCAATTGTCAGTATAACAAAATAACAAATGTCAAGGTAAAGATAATTTCAGACACGAGGGGACTCTGATTTACCTCTCATGTATCATTTCCTAGAACATTTTTGCAGAATGCTCTCCAGCAAAAGAAGAAAGAGGGCCGGGCCTGGTGGCTCCCACCTATAATCCTGGCACTCTGGTAGGCTGAGACGGGAGGATCTCTTGAGGTCAAGAGTTCGAGACCAGCTTGAGTAAGAGCAAGATCCCATCTCTACTAAAAATAGAAAAAATTAGCCCAGCATGGTGGTGTGCACCTGTAGTCCCAGCTACTCAGGAGGCTGAGGCAGGAGGAGGATCGCTTGAACTTAGGAGTTGGAGGTTGCAATGAGCTGGGCTGACACCACAGTACTCTTCTCAGGGCAACAGAGTGAGACTCTATCTGAAAGAGAGAGAGAGAGGAAGATGTGGATCCAGCTAGTAAGAGCTCTGACACAGACCACCAGAAAGGCCACTCTAGGGCAACAGTGTAGCAGACTGGGAACAGTCAGGCCAGACTGAGCAAGAGGATGGAGAGTCCTTGGAGGATATTCTGGAGAAAAAAATGGCGTGGAAGATTCACTGACAATTTTATTCACTTGAAAAATAATATTGATAGGCCTCTGCTAGGTCTGATGAAGCATGTGGAAAAATTTAAGGTAGATACATAGAAAACTAAGCAAGGATGGATGAGACAATTATTAATCCCAGGAAAAATAAAGAGGCTTTACCCAGAAAGGAAATGTAATCCTTAGTACGTTGCTTGCATTGTAGTGACAAACATTTACAAAGTCATAGCAAACACTGACTGCTGATTTATCAGGAAATTGCCATTTAATCGTGTAGGAACGATTGGAAAGGGAAAGTGGGTGGTGTGGAGAGCTCAGTCCTTATCTATGGTAGTAGGAAGCCTGGAGCTACTGTCCAAAACTGGGAAATCAAGAATATTCAAAACTACAGTAAATACAAGAATAACAGCTTAGTTGAAAGTGCTCTTGGGAGCAAGACCAGGGGCGTGGAAAGGTTGAGGCATGGTTTGTTTTTCTATGTAAGCCTTTATCAAAGCCTTCATCACTGTTTGATAGAAACAAAAGTTGTCATGTTCTCTCTCCTAATTCATAAAGAAGAACCTTTTTATTCTGAAGGGTACATATGTAAAGTATCTGCCCCTTTGTTGGGTAGTTTTTCATTCTTTTTGTCGTCTAGTTGTCTATAAACAGTACATATTTGGGGAGGGGGGAATGGGACTTGGTCTGTTGAAATGATTAATATCATGAAGCTCATTGTTCATCAGTGGAACAAATGCATACGATCACCATGTGTTTTGAGCCACAAAGTCAGAACATCATAGGATTGATTTGTTGTCTATATTTCATATTCAGGGTATTTTAAATTTAGACCAACATTCTAATTAATTGTACATCTTACGCTTGTCATAGCATCTGTCTCTACACTTATACTGATAGAGGAATGACACGTTTTAAAATGAAAACCATGAATACTGCATCATGAAACCCATGAGGGAGCCATGTCTTCTCATCCTAGCTATTGTGCACAAGGCCTGGCACACAGTAGCTACTCCACGGGTCCTTAGTGAGTAAACCAATCACTAGAAACAAGTGCCAGTGGCCACTGAGAAAGAAGGTTCCAGAGGGAGGGGCCTGTGGCCATCAGCAACCACCCCCTCCCCCCCACCCCAGTAATTAGGCAAAGTAAAAACAAAATCTCTTGAAAATTTCTATTCTGTTGACAGCCAAAACATTGCCCTTATAGTTAAGTTCAGATAGCTGATCACGCACACCTGTTTCTCAACAGTAGCATGACAACCATTAACAACAATCTACTTAAACCCAAGAGAATGTGTTTAGCCTCTGGGCCCACAGTCCCCGTGGAGTGTAGTGAGCCCTGAATGTCTGCTGCTTGCTTGTTCCATTTATAGTAGGTTCTAGGCAGTCCCTTGGGCAACTGAAGAACTGGCAGGGTTACATACACCTTGCCACAAGCAAGCACTCCTGTACCATCAGGTAAGGAAATGTGTTCTTCATGATTTTTAAATCAGCATTCATTACTTTGTGGACTATACTGTTCAGCATATGTAGGTATCCTAGGTCACACAGTGACAAAATCTAAAGACTATTTGGTCTACCGCTTCTTTCATTAATTTGTGTGTTTTTTTTATTTGTCAGAATGTTATGGAGCAGTTCAATCCTGGGCTACGAAATTTGATAAACCTAGGAAAAAATTATGAAAAAGCTGTTAATGGTGAGTCTTCCTGCATTTCTAAGTTGATAAATATAAAGTACACACAAAACCATTCAGTAAATATTTTAATTATTTTTAAATGCTTAATATTGAATTTTTTAAATCTTTAAATGGTAAAATTTACTTAACAATCCACAGAACTTTACAGTGATAGTACACGATATTAGTGTATGTGCAATGAGTCAATTGAATGATATGTAATGTATTTTAACTATGAAACCATGTTTTCTTCGACACAGCTCATTCTTTTATATCATTGCCTTAAACATTTTTTCTATTTTTTGAACCAAATTCTTTGTAAACTAATAACAAATATGTATAAAATGTGTACTTAAAATACTTCTATGTTAACATCCTGCAGTACAGGAATCATTCTCCTTTTATTTATATAGAAGAATTTCTTATCTTTAGATGTGTCATTTTTTTTTAAGCTTTTTTTTGGGGAGGGAGGTATATCACTTTTGATAGTAACATGAGAAATAATATTTTAAGCCTGACTGGGAAAACATCTAAATTAAAGGTTAGACTTAGATTCTCGTTTCAAAATAAGTGCTTCATTTAAAATGAATTTGGGTATTGTTATTTGCCTCAGATTTTTGTTGCTAGTTTGAAAAAGTTTCCATGGAAGAAGCTGATATGCCTCTATACGTGTGTTTCCCTATTAAGGAGCAAATGTTGTTATAATGCATTAGTGATCACCTCAAAAACTTAAAATACTAACAATCACCAAATTCTAACATGGTCAGGACAATTCTCCCTGCATAGCAAGTGTCACCCCCAAAATATTCAGACCCCAGTTTCTCCCTCTACCTTGGCTCACTAAGACCACTTACTAACATAAGTAGAAAAGTTAGTTTCCCACAGTTTTAGATTTGAAGGCAGCTTTGGATCAAGTTTCGTGTCATTTACTTGTCTCTCTGCCTCTCTCTCACCACACCCCACCTTTGGTTCCTCCTTGTTGATATTTGGAGACAAACCTGTGTCCTCACCCTCAGCATGAGCACACCCCAAGGAAGGGAGTACTGGCCAGACTGTGGACTTTGGGTAATTAGGAGCACTGTTGTAGTCGTCGCTGGAAAAATAAACTGCTCATTTACTTTCTTCTGCTTCTCTGCACTTTCAGAAAGCGCAGAGGTCTGGGATTTCGCTCTCTCCCCTCCAGCAGTATCAGTGACATCTGTGCCCCCCTCATACAGAGAGCCAGAGCTTTGCACTGCTGACTACCTCAGTGATTGCTTAGTCACAAGGCCACAAAGTCATTGCTTTAGACGTCCTTGTGAAGTAAATCACTGTGACCTGCAGTGTTTTTCTTTTCTTTCTAGAATGAGCTGCCTCTCTGAGGCAGAGTTTTACAAGGTGAGTCAGTGAGCTGCCCACAGCTCAGCCTTCTGCTAACAAGGCTTCTCCCCAAAGGGCTCTTATCACTTTAACACCTTCAGGGAAGTATTCTGTACTTCATAAAATATTCCCAGAGTTTCTACAGGCCATCTGGTTGTACTTTGCTGAAGCCATTGAGAAATTCAGATAAATTTGTGAAGTCCTTGGTAAGAATTTGGAGGATAGTTGAGGCTGCCAGATGTGCAGTTGACAGTTAGGTTAGAACACAGGGCAACATGTGAATCGCTGAGAGTGAAGTATTGACTAGTGTCACGGGAATTTGAGCAGTGGGGGTCAGTGTGGACTAGAGCAGGCAGGAGGCCTGCAGGAGCTGGCTAGCTGACAGATGCTGGGCTTCTGCAGGCAGTCGCTGCCTTAGGCAGATAAAACGGCAACTAAGCCAAGACCGGGGGTCCACACTGGCCCAGATAAGATGCTGGTGGGGAACAGGTCGGGTGGGGTCAGATAGCATGTGCACTGGAATGCAGTGTCAGCCATCTCTTGCTTCACAGCAAACTTGGTGGCTTAAGACAGTGTAGCTTATTATTTCTCCTGTAAAAGCAGGCAGTTCTCAGAACCCCTAGGGCTCACTCCTGAAGCTTCCATCAGCTGGGACCTGAGCTAGGGACTGGGTGCACTCTCTCCCCATGGGATCTTTCCCCTTCAAGGAGGCCAGACTGGGTCCTCACACCATATCAGTGGTGTCCTAAGAGAACAAGCCCCTGTGGGAGTCATACTTGCTGTTAGCCCATTGGCCAAAGCAAGTCACATGGCCAAACCACCTGTCAGTGTAGTAGGGAACTCCATAGGCTGGGTATTCTGGGAGGAGTGACTCACAGAAGGTCATTAATGTAAAAACCTACCATGAGCTTCAGGGCTTATAACTGTGGGCAGTAGGAGACCACTGAAGGCTTTTCAGCATGACAGTAACTCAATGAAACCATATTTTAAGGAAAACTTATCAGGCAGAAGTATGTAGATTAATCTAGATTGATGAAGTAGTTGGCCAACCACTGAAATAGAATTAAAATGCTTCATTTCTTAAAACAATAAGCTGTAGAAAATACCTTAATTTGTTCACAAAGGGTAAAGTTATGAAAATATTTTGTCATTTTGGCTAAACTGTATAATTTTTAAGTTAATTCAGCTTTTTAGCATAATAGCAAAGGTTTTACAAGACTGAGAAGGTTACATGGTTTTAAACATAAGTCAATAAGTTAATGAAAAATTTTGTGGATGCAAACCAAAAATTTTGTTTAAATATTGTGTAATTCTGCATGCCATTCTCCCACTAATTTGCTTTTCAGCTTATCAGAACTTTACAATTTAAAATCTTAATACTAAGATATTACATATATTAACGTGGCAGTTTATTGGCTACACACCTTGTTTTTAGGTGATGTCCCTTTTTCTTCAGTTCTGAGACCAAAGAGTCAAAAAGCTTTAGAACCAAGGAATTGAAGTGCCCTAGCTGGTGCTGTGTACGCTGCCACCCACTCACCATTGACCTTGGGCACGTCCCCAGAATATCTCCAATCCCTTAGTGAGCCCAGCCGATAACATTACCAGCCCACGTCTTAACACTGTCACCAGATTAAGTAATGGCTTGACAAGTCCATGTAAATGCTAATTGCTATTGTTCTTTTTATAATTACACTTTAAGGTTACTCCTAGCCTTATAAAATAATAGCATAGTATAGCATTACATTCCCTAAACTTGTATACATACTACATATGTAGTAAAAGCCATAACTTCTGTAATTTTTTAATTCTATAATAAATGCTACAATAGATTAATTTTCCAGAAAAATACTACTCTTTTGACTTCCAGTACCTTTATTTGGACCTGTACATGAATTAATTCTGTGCCTCCCACATACACACACCTTTTTTATGCTTGCCTTTTAAAATCCACCTTGTTAGAACAGTACCCATTATACATTGGGGCACAGCACTGTATAAACCATTGTGGCCTCTGGTTTTTCTGTCAGCGAAAGGAAGCAACTGGACGAGGGGATTCCTGAGGGCTCTTTTAGCTCCAAAATCCTCTGGTCTCCAAAGTTCCAGGAGAAACTGATTTCTATGTATGAAACTAATCTTTGAGTAAAATAAATGATTTTATCCAAAGCCATACTAAATAGGTCTTTTGAAAAGTTTGCTTATGGTACACCTTCAAGCCCCTCAGACCCAGTTTGCAAAGAGAAAGAAGCAATTGGCATTAGGAGCTACTATTTTTCATCTACTGCTCGCATTTCAGGGCATTTCATAGATGAGCAACCTTTGTTTCAGAAAGGATAAGTAATTCGCCAAAGGAGGGCATGTAGTTATAATTTAGTCTTCAGAATCAGTTTGAAGTGAGAAATATTTTTAAGATAATTAGAACCCAAGTTATATAGCAATAAACATTTTCCTGTCTTTGTCAAAAAGGAAAAAAAGAAAAGTAAAGCATTCAGTTATTTTTCAGGCATTTCTGTTGTTTTTGGAATGATAATATATTTCATAGATTTTCCCCCAGCAACAAATATAATATGTTGGTTGGTTGTGATTCAGAATGTCTTTTTCAATAGAAAAAGTGAATATACCATTGAAAGACCAGGTTCCTAGGCCCCACCTCACGCAAGTCCTCCTGACTAATGTGTCGTAGACTTGTAGTGCTATAGAATAACCAGTTTGGAAAAGATTTTTTGCTGGAGAGGATGTGTTCCCAGCCCTCAGTGTCAGGAACACATTCATTCTGACACTGGCTTCAGGAATAGGCAGGACCTTCTCTGGACGTCTTGCACCAGCTGCTAAGGTTCCCTGGGGCTGGCCCGAGGTGAGGATCCCATGAGGCTCTCCCCTGGATGGGTCCTCCCCACCAACCCCCTGCTTCCTCCTTTCCTTGTCTAAGTGATGATTTTGTGTTTGACCTCCATGTCTAGCTATGATCCTGGCAGGAAAAGCCTACTACGATGGAGTGGCCAAGATTGGTGAAATTGCTACTGGGTCTCCCGTGTCGACTGAGCTGGGTGAGCTAATGGTTCCAATATGTAAACCCAACTTCATCCCCATGAACTCTGATAAGAATGCATGAGGTACCCCAATCTAGAATAGAAAGGGAGCTAGACCATGGTCTGTGGAAACTGAGGCAGGCTAGGCTGGTGCTCGAGAGCTAAGGGGAGAGACTGCAGCTGGGTAGTTTCTGTGCCAGCCTCTCTGCTCTCCTAGAAACTTCGGCTTCTGCGTAGAGTCCCTAGGAGAGGAGTTTGACCTACATTCCCTCTCGATGGGGGAGCTGGGCCTCCAGACTGTGGCAGGAGTGTTTCCTGTGACTCACCTAGTAGAAAACCCGACTCCTTTACGTCCTGCTCTTGGCTCTCACAGCTTCCACGGTTGCCTTCAGTTGTGATTTTTCCGGTTTTGCTGGTATGAATCGATCTCCTGTGCAGGCGCAGAGGGCAGCCACGCCCTGGGCAGGGGATCTGGGTTTCTATTTACAGAGCCACTTCACTCGTAAGGGGGGAAGGTCGCTTTTTAAATAGTCCCACATGTCACCCTCATTTTAAAAACTTGCTAAATATGTTTTATTGTACAAAGGGTAAATTTCTGGCTTAAAAACATTTATTATAATTTGAAAAGTTCAGAAAACCCAAGGAAAAGAACAGTAAAGTGTGTGTGTGTTTAAAGAAAAGTGCAGCCATCTCCAGTTAAAAAGTGGAAAGGGGAGCAGAGGAGGAGCCAGCATCTCCGAAGGAAGGTACAGACAGTTCACACTGTTTCACACTGGGTTGTCTCTAGGGTTTTCAGGATTGTTGGAAACTCTTAACTGACTCAGAGTGGGTCTGCACTCTCACTCACATTCTCTGAAAACTTTGTGCTCGAGTTTATAAAGCTGCAGACACAAGTAGACTATACACCAGAAGTTACACCCTGTGATGAATAAGTCAATGTGCCATAATTAAGAGACTCTATTACATGGAGAAGTTTTTAAAAATCCTGACTTGTGCCCTGGTGGGTACCATAACTTTTGCGTGTTCTGGCAAGGACTAAACTGTAGTAACTCTGGTCAATCAATTTAATAAAATACAGGCTGCCATGTGTGGACAGAAGCAGGTAGCAAACCTTATGGGGGAGCAGTTGAGATGATTATAGGCTTCCAAAAATAGGACTAAATTAAAAAGAAACATCCTATTTGTGTCATGAATCAGAAATAAAAAAAAAAATGTGTGACCCTCACATTAAAACATATTGGTACTCTGATTCACCAGCATGCAGCTTGCCTTTTTAATGTTTTATAGTCCTGCCACTGTTTAAATAAGACTTCTGTTCCACACCTTACTTTATTCAGCTGCAGTTCTTGGTGTTGAATCAACTATTTCCACAGCAACAATGTTGTTATAAACACAGGCTTAGAACTTCAGTTTCAGTGAGGAAAATATGTTGCGATGGTAAAGTTTCTTTCATTTGGATATGTATTTTATTCAGAGGGAACAGGAAATAACTTTTGCTTCAAGTTTTATAACTTTTGTTTCAAGTTGTCCTTTCACTCATATTCACTGTCTCACGTAGTTACTGATTTTCTACTCGTTTACAGCAATTTCATGATAAAATACCGTCTCAGGAAGAATTGCTTTTGGAAGGCTAAAATTAACTTCTTTGACTCACTTAGTTTTTATTTTGTTGTTGATAAAGTTTAGATTAAAATACCACCCTATATCTGTTTAAATTTTCTATATGGAAGAGTAGTGGACAATTCATAGACAAAAAGACCAAAAGTAGATTGTATTGTTTTTCTCATTTTCTAAGATTTTATTGCCTAGTTACTGCCTTTTGATATTGGTATTCATAACCTCATTATGAAACTTAAAAATTTCATATGAGAAAACTTGAAGAGGTATTATTACATATGTGAAGATCATGAATCATTTTTGAATTGGCCTCTATTAGTAAGACTACAGCACCATTTCTGAATTCTAGCTGTAGATATTTCCATTTAGACATCTTTTAACATCAGCTCACACATTGCTGTGTGAATAATTTGGAATGCTTTAGCCCAAAAGTAACAAAATACCCAACTCATAGTGATTTAAGCAGTAAGCATGTTTATTGTTCCACGTAAGACCAGGAGAAGCAGGTTCCCAATTGGCTAATCATTACTAAGGACCTAGGTTCCTTCTCTCTCCTCATCCTCATGCTCATTTCTTCATGGTGCCAAGACGGCTGCCATTGCTAGTCCAGCCGTCACATCCTCTCTCTTCCCAGTGTCTCCAAAGGCAGGGAGGGGAATTTCTTCTCAGGTGTGCTCTTTTACAAAGGAGAAAACCTTTGCCCAGAAGCCCCAGCACACAGCCCCTCAATTCCCACAGCCCAGTTTAGATCACACTCCTATGACCCAGCTGCCAGAAAGCCTTCCCCAGCTTGGTAGCCAAGGAATACAGAGGAGGAAAGGACATCACTGTTAGGAGATCGCCTGATGACAGGCCTGACATCAGGTATCTCTAGTATTTTTTTTTTTTTTTTTTTTTTGAGACAGAGTCTCACTGTGTTGCCTGGGCTAGAGTGCCATGGCGTCATCCTAGCTCACAGCAACCTCAAACTCCTGGGCTCAAGCGATCCTTCTGCCTCAGCCACCTGAATAGCTGGGACTACAGGCATGCGCCACCATGCCCGGCTAATTTTTTTCTATGTATTTTTAGTTGTCCAATT